>CM076583.1:798331187-798524746 GCA_034641835.2 Pinus albicaulis
AAAGATGAGATATAATTATGGGCTATATAGTTGTGTTTGTGCATCATTTTAGTACGTAAATGATGTTCATACTCATTAATATCGAGAGAGTCAGAAGTATTAACATGATGTTATTGGTTAAAAAATGTTTTAGAGTTTTAGAATTTTGAGTTTTAGAGTTTTATTGTTTTGTTTTTTTTTTTACTGTAAATTAGTAAAATCAATGAACAACAAAATTAGTATATCAAGTATTGATGCATTATTTGAAATTCCTAACATAACAAATATAGTTTTATTTTATTATTTAGAGGTAAGTTTTTCAACACGGGAATTAAAAAGTTATAGGAGAAACATTAACCATTTTTTTTGCACTAATAAATTATGTAATAGAAAGATTAAAAAGAAAAATATTCTTAAAAAATTATATATTTGTAATCTAATTATACATGACTATTTAAGTTTGCAATTTCATTAACTATGGGTATTATGTGTAACATAATGCATTCATTCATTAAATAATGGAAAAAACATACTTCTTAATTTTTAAATATACTTCTTAAATAATGGAGAAAACATAAGTCTTAATTTTTAAATAACAATTCTAGATACTAGAAATAAAAAAAATATCTTAAACAACTAGATGAAACCTAAGCTTATTAATATGCAAATGACATACATATATCATTTGGATGCTCCCATGAATGAGTATAGACGTGGAAAAAAAAGAAGAAGGAAACTTATGTCTTAGAACTTAAAGAAGATTTCTGAAAATCCAACAAAGGAAACACCATATTGAGTATATACACTACGACTATGTAAAAAATTATTTAATTTAGATGTGAGAGTTTAGTTTCAATCTCTTAATATAAAATTTTATAAATATAAAAAATTAAATAAAATAAAATATTTATTATAATATATTAAATAATTTTTGTTTTAATTAATTATTATTATATTTATTTTAATAATAAAATGAATTAATATATTTATAATAAAATATAAAACAACAGGAAATTCCTCATCCTATTGAGATGCCCATCCATGGTTCTTCGTCCGTATTCAGATGCAGGGGTATGAGCATCCAGTAATCTTACACCCATACATGTCCGGTCACACGAGTATTGTCACATCTATTATGGTGTATTAGCGCATTAAATAACTGATAGCCTGAGAAATAAGACGTGCCCATGTTGTTGCATTGAAATTTGAGTATGAAAATAAACTCTATGCATTTCTTGCAATAATATTGTTAAAAACATCTTAGTGATAAACTATTTTTGAACTTATAAATTTATAAATTTGTAATTAGGAATACTTAAGTGATATATTTATTTTTTGGGGGGAATTTGTAAATCTTTGAATTAAAAATACAACACTTTTACGAAGTTTACTCAGAAAATCTATCACTTCAACCTGCAATATAAAATCTCACATTTTCTTAGAAAAAAAAAAACCTTATAAGATTTCACTAGCTACGAGGCATGACCTAATAAGATCTTCAAAATCGTTACAGTAAATAAATTTAAAATTTTTTTGAAAAATTTAACTTTATAAAATTAAAAATTAATTAATATTTTTGACTAAAATAATAGATGGTTAGTTTAAAGCCCCAAGGGTTAGCTCAAGTGGTAGTGAGCCAATACGTGGGCCTCTCCGTTGAGGGAGGTCACGAGTTTGATCCTTGAGTCCTTTGGGGTCAGGCGCCGAAAGTCCGCCGAACGTTTTACTGTGCGTACCATCCAGAAATTATGGGGAAATACGCCCAGGTTTCCCATGAGCTTTCCCCTTGTGAAAAAAGATGGTTAGCCTAAAACCAAATGTGTAATACCTGTGGCGGTAGGAATAACAATCCACACATGTATGTATTATCCTCAACACATCAAAATTGTGGATTCTACGCAAAAACAGTAACATATATGTGTATTTTCAGTTTCATTATGGGTGTGTTACTAAATTTAAATGAATGTTAAAATAAAATAGTAGTGCCATTATGAAATTGAGTTTTTTTTTCCAAGTATTTATTTCTGGTTAAATTATAGGTGGGAAAATCTATCATTTATTTTTTTATTTTAATTTTTGTGTCGAGAGGTGTTTTTACAGTCCAGTATAATTTATCACTTATTTTTTTATTTTAATTTTTGTGTTGAAAGCCTCTCTATAGTCTAGTATGAGGTAGATGTCAAGCATAAATATTTAATGTTTAACAAATTTAAGTTAATGTCAATATCGACCATAATTAAAAATCGATATAATTACTACATATAAACAAAATATAAATTCAATATTGGTTTTACGGAAAGTGAAGTGAATTGGTTTCATCGGACAATGTGTTTGTGAGAAAGGGTGAAATAATTAAAGTAAAATAATTAGGACTCTAGATTTCGAATATAATATTTTAATTTTAAAATATAATATAATATTTTAATTTTTTTTAATAAAATTAATCATTTTTTATTGGGTCGAGAGGTGCTCTCTAACCTAGGATGCTCCCAGATGCAAGTAGTCTTTAAATGCGACCTTTTGGAAAAAAATTTAGTTTATTTTCTGATCTAATTTGTATAAAATCTGGTAAGGATTCATTGAAATCACAAGTTTTATAGTTGAACTCTTCACAATCGAAGTGCCCCAAGTGTTTTTGAGGGTGTTGAATCCATATATGCAATCAAAAACCTAGTTTAAACAACACAAATCAAGATTTGGCCACAAAATGTTTCACCAGATTCCAACCAGAAATCCATTGGAAACTCCAAAGAGTCGCCCTTAAATACTACTCCCTAGATATGTGTAACGTCGATAAAAATAAAATAAAATATGGTAGAGATGTGTACCATAAGATAATGTAAACATTTTAACTCTGTGAAATTAAAATAAAAATAACCCTATAAAAATAAATAAAAATGACCTATGGTATTAAGAACCCATAGTGTTCGTGTGGAATATAGCATATTTAAAGGGAAAATTAAACTAGCCTAGATCCATCTTAGTTTGATGTTATATTTAGATACATAATTAGCTGTAGAAAATGATGGCGTTGAATCCATGTACCATGTAAAGGTAAAACATTTTTATGGATATGTTCGCACTTGGCATTTGTATGAATATGTTTGGTGACCCTATGTATTTTTGTGTGTTTTATTTCTGTCATTGAATGAATATGCGTAGAATATTTAGAGCTTTCCAGAGTTTATTGGTGATTTAGGAAGGTGTTTTCAAGAAGTGTGAGGTTAAACATGATTGCACAAGTATAGAACAATAGTTGCTTCCATGGAAAATTTTAGGGGCTAATATTCGCAGGTGGGCTAATTTTCCATGGTTTTTCCAAAAAAAAGATTCACCAATTTCCATTTTTTTATAAAAATGATTCACCCAAATTTTACAATATAAAATTATTTTACCTTAAAAATCGCCAAGGTTATATCAACAATATATATAATATCATTATAAATTTGAATAATTTTACAAATATATCAATAAACGTTTTATAGTTTGCGTATTAGGGACTAGTGAGATTCGCCAATTTTTTAAAATTCAAAATAATTTTCCATCCTTAAAATTTTCCCTGAACTTGCTGCTTCATTCTAATGGATTCTTTGATAATCACTTTAATCTAATATATGTAATATATTATCTTAATTTATGTGTAATGATGTGCTATATAAATAGAGCTATGATAGATCTAGGATGGTAAGTTTAGAAATGAATAAGTTTAACTATGAAAGTGAGCTAGGGTGAGGGGAGGAGGTGGAGAAAATATTAGGTAAAATGTAATGATTACATTTTACCTAATATTTGTGCCTACCTTCATCCATTTTTTACTAGCTTGAGAGAAATATTGGGTAAAATATAATACTATAATATATTATATTTCACCTAATATTTCCTCTCATTAGTCCAATTTTTATTGTAATTTTTCTTTATATTTGAAGTTTAAAAGTAAACAAACTCAACTGTAAAATTAGCAAGGGTGAGGAGAAATATTGAGTAAAATGTAATAATTAGGTTCGGGGTGTAGAAATATCGCTCTGATACCATGTAGAAAAATCTACAAATGGATTCAATCTGATCTTGTGATGTACTAGAACAAGATACCGAATCCTTGTACAATATTTGTGGAATACAAAACACGATCACACAATTGCATATAAGCAAGAGAAAGAAATAATCAATCGCGCAACACAAGATGTATATGGGGAAAGCAACTGCTCAAAACCCCTCTATCTATATTGTGTATTAATTCAAGGAATCATGAAACAATAAAATTCTTAATCTCTCATGAGATTCTCTAGCACTCTCCTAACTGTCTCACTCTGATCCTGCTCAAAATTGGCTTACAATGCTTAGAAAAAATTATCAAACACTTAGCCAATTCTTAGCCTCTGCTCAACCCAACCTTGCTCACGCAATTCCTAGTGAATTAGGCCCTTATTAAATAGGAATAATTCCCTTCCTTGATTGCGCAATGCATCATGGAATCCCAATGAATCTATAATTTCACATGGGCAATTTTCTATAAATACAACTAATAGTTATGTTCCCTTTACCCTCTGTCTCAACTGGGTCTTCCTCAGAACTGACATGAATGCAGCTATTAATAGTGAATTATCAGTTATCTGATTGATCACTACTTGTGAATTAATTCTAATTTAATTCACTGGACCTCTCACTAGCTCATCACTAAGTTAGAACTAGTTAAACTGATTTTAACACAATTAGTTGTGTTAATTGATTCAGACCTACACCCCACTGATGCATCAACTGCAACTGGACCCCCAAAATATTAGGATCCCTCTACATGCCTCATCTTAGACGCTCAACTCGAATTTCCTGAGCTAACTCAGTCATCATGACTTAGTTAACTAAAACAAGTTGTTATGGGATGAAATTACAATTTATCGTCCAATTTAATTAAGGGGAAATTAAATTATATGGTCTACATTCCTCACTAGTATGCATCAAAATTTCATCACCAATGTGCATCAGAATTTCCTCACTAGTGTGCATCAGAAATTCCTCACCAATGTGCATTTGAATTTTCTCACCAATGTGGGTGCATTTTTTTGACCTTTCTGGTTTCCAAATTCACTATTTATTATTGCAATTTTCAACACTCCCTGTCAACAAGAAAGGAATTCAATCTATCCCGATCTGATACCTTTGGAATATTCTACATGCAATACTTCTCTAGTGTTGTTTGCACCTACAACTCCTGAAGCTTAATTTCCTCCAAAGAACTGAATCAATATAATTCATCTATCATCAGAGTCTTCTAACTATTGCTAGATACTGCACATGTCTACTATACTCTCCACATTGCTGCTAACATTTTCTTCTGTGCCCTTTGCACTGCTACCAACTCCGATCTGCGCTCTAGTATCTGACATATGTCACTCTGATTTCTATCTTCCTGACATCTGACTACATCAATCCAACCGTTCCTTCCTGCTACTGTTATATTGTGGGCTCCTCGTAGCCAGGTTCGATCCATGAGACACACCATCTCATTGGACCCTATACAAATTTATTCTTGGGATTATATTTTCACATCACCCCACCTCTCACCCGAAGGTATAGCTGCATGTACTCCCTCTTCCCATGTGGTTTGAAATTTACCCCTACTGGAGGTCTCTTCTTGAGTGGACGCCTCCACTCGGTCTCCTCTCTACTTCTCCAATTGTGGCTACTCCACAACCTTCTCAAACTGCTTTTGAGGTTGCATGTTGAGATATAACTGCTCCCTCTCAACCACCAACTCACTTACCACTGCTTTTCTCCTCAAAGCTTTGCATGCGTCCTCGACCTCGAGAGCATATAGGTTCTTGAATCTTACACCGATCTGTTTCACTCATCCCGTGGCAATGTGTCTAAGGAACACCTTTCCTTTTCTAAATATGACATCATAACCACAGTCTTCCAATACCGCTACAGAGACAAGATCCTTCCTTATGCCTCGAACATACAAAACATCTGCCAGTCTGAGATGGGAGCCAAACTCCCTCTGAAAGGTAACTATACCTATGTCGGTCGTGTTATACCTCCCACCATCTCCAAAATCTATGTTCTGCTAGAGGTCCTTCTCCTCCAAGTCATTGAAGAGATCTCTATTCCCCGTCATATGGAATGAGGCACCTTTTTCTAGATACCACATGCATCCCATTGTAATGAATTCCATGCATGCAATGAGAGTAAAATCAAGCTTGGATTATGAAGCTAACACTTCACTCGCTGCAACCGTAGGCTCTTTCTTGATTGCCTTCTTCTATGGACAATTTCGCGGCATAGTTCCTGTGCTCATGACAGTGAAAACACTTGATCCTAGACAAGTCTCTCTTTCCCTCTTCACCTTGGGACTTATTTCCCTTGGCTTTCTTTCCCTTTCTGACTAGTGCAAAATATTCTTCTTTTTATTTTCCAGAGGTCTCGTCTCTTGTGCTCCACCTTATTTCTTCTATTACAAAGTCGGACCACAAATGCTCCTAGTCTGGTAACTTCTCCCTCCCATTCACAGAGTCCTAGTAGCTATGCTAACTCTTAGGAAGGCCTAGAAGTGCTAGTCTCACTAAATCATCCTGGGCTACAGTCACACCAACACTTCCAGGCTCATCTCGACATTGAGTGAACTTTGAAAAGTATGATGGTATCGTCTCGCCCTCCTCCATATTGATCTTTCTGAGCTTGTCCTTTAGCGCCAAATTCTCATGGTCACTGCTATTCTGAAAAAAAAGATGTCAAGGCCTTCCACATAGCATATCAAGTCACATTCCCATGGAGTCTCGAAACAATATGATCTCAAACTCCCTCTAACAAGATCCTTCTCACCTTTTCTATCTTCTTCTGCCATGCATCAAGATGTTGGGCATCTGCTACTACGGGCTTGGGAATATCAGTATCTATGAATTCCTTCAACTCGTTGTCCTCCAACACTGCATCCATCATGTCCTTCCATGCTACGTAATTCGAATTTCCCTCAAGATCATGTTCGAGTCTCAAGCCATTGAAAGACATATTGATCTATTATTGAATCCTAAAGAATAAATCTTCAAATTTGAACATGTTCAAGACAAAATGAATTTATTCTCTTCTATTGTGATTCTTGGTGCTCTAATACCATGTAGAAATATCGCTCCAATACCATGTATAAAAATCTACCATTGGATTCAAGGTGATCTTGTGATGTACTCAAACAAGACGCTGAATCCTTCTACAATATTTGCGGAATAGAAAACATGATCACACAATCACATATAAGCAAGAGAGAGAAACAATAAATCTCACAACACAAGATGTATTTGAGGAAAAAAACTACTCAAAACCCCTCTATCTATATTGTGTATTAATTCAAGGAATCATGAAACAATACAATGTGTAATCTCTCATGAGATTTTAAAAAATTCTCCTGATTGTCTCACTCTGATCTTGCTCAAAATTGGCTTACAATGCTCGGGAAAAATTGACAAACACTTAGCCAATTCTCAGCCTCTCCTCATCCCAGCCTTGCTCACACAATTCCTAGTGAATTAGGCCCCTATTAAATAGGAATAATTCCCTTCCTTGATTGTGCAATGCATCATGGCATCCCAATGACTCTATAATTGCACATGGGAAATTTTCTATAAATACAACTGATAGTTATGTTCCCTTAACCTCTGTCTCAACTGGGTCTTCCTCAGAACTGACATGCATGCATGTATTAATAGAAAATTATTAGTTATCTGATTGATCACTACTTGTGAATTAATTCTATTTTAATTCATTTTACCTATCACTAGCTCATCACTCAGTTAGAACTAGTTAAACTGATTTTAACTTAATCAATTGAGTTAATTAATTCACACCTGCACCCCAGTGATGCATCAACTGCAACTGGACCCCCAAGATATTAGGATCCCTCTACATGCCTCATCTTAGACCCTCAACTCAAATTTCCTGAGTTAACTTAGTCATCATGACTTAGTTAATTGCTACAATTTATTATGAGTTGAAATTACAACTTATCGTCCAATTTAATTAAGGGAAAATTAAATTAGATGCTCCACATTCCTCACCAGTATGCAACAGAATTTCCTCACCAATGTGCATCAAAAATTCCTTAACAGTGTGCATCAAAAATTCCTCAGCAATGCACATCTAAATTTCCTCACCAATGTGGGTGCATTTTTTTTCCTTTCTGGTTGCCAATTTCACTGTTTCTTGTTGCAAATTTCAACAGGGGGTGATGGGAATTATTAGGTAAAATGTAATGATATTACATTATTGAGTAAAATGTAATATTTAGGTTAGGGTGATTGGAAATATTAGGTGAAATGTAATAATATTACATTTAAATTAGTAATTCACCCCACATTTGGCCACTTTTTACTGGGTGGGAGTAGTAATAAATATTGGGTAAAATATAATACTACAATATTATATTTTATCTAAGATTTCCTCTCACTCAATCCATTTTTTATTAAAAAAGATCTTTATATCATAAGAAAAATTAACTCCTATATAAACATTTGATCCCATCATGGTAGAGATGTTGTAATGTTTAGCATTTTGAGTCAGTCAAAATAAAATAAAAACAAAATTAATAAAACAAAATATAAAACATAAAATTAATAATTATAGCTATATTTATAATTGTAATTAATAATTAAACCAACCAGATCCATCTTAACCCCAGATCCATCAAATGCCAAGATGGATCAAATCTTTTGAGATACAAGCCTCTTTTAAAGAGAATGAGATTTGATCCCTCTCGGGCCTTGAAAGATTCGGGGTTAAGATGGATCTAGGCTGCTACAATGAAATTGTGTAGTGTTAGAAATTGTAGCAAGAAATGATCAGTTTGACTTATGCCTTAGTCCAATTGTTTAATTCGATTTTCCACATCAACGAGATGACTTTGATCGCAGTTAGCTAGAGTGATATGACCTTGTCTACTAGTTAAGTCAATAAATTCGAGTTATGGGCTTGGAGTAGAGTTGTGCATGTAGTGATTGCTAAAATTTTGTAATCTAGTTTAGTTATTTTTAGTTGAACTCAGTTAATTGAGCTCAAGCTAAATAGGATTTATGTAAGGAAATATGGAATTCCCCTATTATTTAGGAGCTCAATTTCTCTTGAATTACGCAAGGAAATAAGAGGACATTGGAGGATTGCGTTAGCTAAGTGTTGGCCAGAGGAGGACAATCAGCAAGAGAACATGTTTACAGTGCAGGGTGTGCTTCGAAGTTGAAGCAAGACATTGTAATAATTTCTCATTCTCATCCAATTAATGAAAAGAAATGAAGGGGTTTTTCCTAGTTGGGTTCCCCTATAAAATCATTGTGTTCTTGTGGTTTTGATGGTTGCATGTCATTGCATGTGTTTCTAAATTGTGATTTCCATTTCGCAGAATTGTAGAGGAAATTTATAATCTCTTGTTTTTATTTTGAATTAATGAGTAGTTGAAAATTTCTATTAATTTCTACATGGTATCAGAGCTTGAAAACACAATTGAAACTAGTTAATATATCTTCTCCTTCAGATTTTTTGATTTGCAAATTCAATGAAACAGTTTAGTTCCATGCGGTAAAATGTCTTTCAAACGATTGAGAATGAAGTATGCCTTGGAGGGAACCTCGAATTTCATAGATTGGAAGGAAAAGATAGAACTTGTACTCAATGATAATGAAGTGTTGGAATACACCAAAACCAATATTCCAAAACTAGCAGCATCGGATGCACATCAGATAACCTATTGGAAGAAGGATACCGAAAAAGGAAAGAGGATTATCTTGGAGGGTGTGAGAGATCACATAGTCTCAAATTTACATGTCAAGGAAAATTCATTTGTTATGTGGAAGACCCTCACTGAATTATTAAAAAAAACAGTGATTCCAAGAAATTGGCATTGAGGGACAAACTCAAAAACATCTGATTGCAGAAAAATGAAACCATTCCTCATTACCTCTCCAAATTCACTCAAGTTTGAGGTGAACTTGGAGGAGTAGGAGAAAATGTGTCATCTTCTGAGCTAGTGAGCCTAGCTCTTCTAGGCCTTCCGAAATTCTAGCATAACTACTAGGACTTTAACAATCGAAGGGAAAAATTGCCAAATTGGGAGAGACCTTGGTCTGATTTGGTGCAGGAAGAAATTCGAAGGAACACCAAAGATGGAGTAACATCCAAAGTTGAGGAGAAAGAGAAATTTTCCTTGGTTAGTAAGGGCAAGAAGTCCCAAAGCAAGATAGAGTACAACCAAAAACAATGCAAACTTTGAAACGAGAACTATACTAAGTACCCATTTTTTCAGGTAGCAAAAATTCATTTGATTTTGAAAAGTGTTGATTCAAAATACACCTTTTTTTATCAAATTTTTGACACTATAAATTTTCTTATGCATCAAGTATGAACATTGTCTTTTAAAATGTTGGTGATTTTCATGTTGATTTTGAAAAGTTTTGATGCAGCATCAACCCCTTTTTTTAGAGGACTTATTTTTTACACTTTAAATTTTCTAATGTATTAAATGTGCCTAATTTTTTTAAATGTTGGTGATTTTCATGTGGATTTTTAAAAGCATCAACATTTTTTTTAAAGACATATTTTGTACACTTTAAATTTTTTTTATCTCCTGAGTATGCTTTTTAAAATGTTGACTATTTAACCATTTTTCAAGTTGTCATGTTCTTCTTTTTGTTTTTAATCTTAAGATGTTTCTTATTTAAGGGTTTTTACAAACACGTTTTTTTGTTCTTCTTTGCAATATTTTTTTGTAATGAATTTTTTAATTTTTTTTGTAAAATTTTAAAATAATAATAACACTATTGTTTTGAGGTTAAGATTTTTTTATATATTTATATGTCGTTAATTAATACTTCAATACACAAAATATTGTCACTAAAAAATAATAATTTTGAACACTGGACAAAAATTATAAATTTTACATATAGATATAATTAAAAAAAATATGTATTGCAAGACCTTTTCACTAAATATGACATGTTAAACAAATAATTACAAAAAAATTGAATAAAAAATGTTGGAAAATTAGCAAATTTTATGAAATTTTTATTAATTTTATATCGAGATATAATGAATTTTTATTTATTTTTTTTGAAAAAAATGATTTAGGTAATACAAGTAAAAATAACATAAAATTTTGTTAAAAAATAAATAAAACATATCGTTCAAAAAAAGAAAATCCTTGAAAATATAAACAAAAAACCAAAAAAAAACAATTAAAAAAAAAAAACATTGAAAATTAAAAATGTAATAAGTAATAAAAATATTAAAACACATATGCACATGCACATATAATTTAAAAAAAAAAAAAAAAATTAAGAAAATAATTAAATAAAATTTTAAAAGAAAAACACATGTTTAGAAAAAAAACATAATGTATTAAAATAAAATTAAAAGCGGATAAAAACATATAAAATAATTTTAAAATAAAAATAAAAAATAAAAAAATTCATTCTCACCTAGGGTTGTGGGTTGGCATGGTTGAGCAGCGGTGGTAGTTGCATTGCTGCCAATGCTGCCCACGGTCATGGGGAAGCAGGGTTGTGCAAAGGTGTAGTTGCCACCCCTTTTCCATGTCCCTAGGCGGGCAGAGTCTGGTTCAGGGAACTAGACTCCCCCCACCCAGGCCTGTAGGGCGAGAGGGCTTGGTAGGGGGTGATAGCAGTAGTGTGATGCTACCACCCGCACCGAGGGTCGTGGGGCGGGGGAGGTTGGGCAAGGGTGGAAGCAACATAGCTGCACTTAACTCCCACCCCCGCTTAAAGCCTATGGGCCATGTTTTTTTTTTTTTTTTTTTAATATAAGTTTGAGATTTTTTTTTGTTTTTAAATTTTCATTGTTTTAAATATGTTTCTTTTTTTATTTAATTATTTTTGTAATGATCTTTTTTTTTTATGTTTTTTTTTCATCTTAATTTTTTTTTGTTTAAAAATATATATATATATATTTTAATGTGGGATCCCCCGTCTATCTCCATGGCCACACGAGCCTTGGCCAGAACGAATTTCCTCACCCAAGGCCAGTTGGGCCATGTTTTTTTTTCTTTTTTCTTTTTAATGTTTTTTTTTTGTTTTTTGTATTTTTTTAACGTTGTTTTTTTTATTTTTTATTTTATTTTTTATTTTTTTTTATAATTTACTTTTTATTTTTAAATAGTTTTTTTTAATGTTTTAATCCTTTTTTTTGTTTTTAATTTTCAATTTAATTTAATTTATTTATTAAATTGTATTTTTTTTTAATGTTTTTATTTTTTATTTTCAAGGATATTGTTTTTTTATAACATTTTCTTTGTTAAAAGTGTTGAAAATTTACCTCGAACACAATATATATATATATATCCAACATCAACTTTTTTTGTTTTCTAGGTATTTTTTTGCACAAGAAAATGGTTTTTATTGACTTTTACTGTCATTTTTAAAAAATATTGAAAATTTATTCCAAAAAAAAAGTATTCCAGCATCAACATTTTTTGTTTTGAAGGTGTTTTATGCACAAAAACAATTCGTTTTTATTGGGTTTTACTGTCATTTTTTAAAAAATGTTGAAAATTACCTCGAAAAAAAAAACATATTCCAGCATCAACACTTTCGTTTTTGGGTTGTTTTCATGTTTTTTTTGGGCTTTTTGGCTAGAGTTCTTGTTTTAAGTTTACAGTTCCTGTTTCAAAGTTTATATTGTTCAGAACAATGGAAAGAAGAAGGATCTAAGCAAGATAAACTGTTTTCACTCCCACGAATATGGGCACTATGCAACAAAGTGTCCACACATGAAGGCTAACAAGAAGCCTTCAGGAGGAGCAGGAGGTGAAGCACTTGCCTCACAATTCGAATTAGACTTCACTCTAATTACATGCATGAGCAACACTATAATGGGGAGTGTGTGGTACCTAGATTCAGGTGCCTCGTTCCATATGACAAGATGCAAAGATTTTTTCAATAGCCTAGAGGAGAAGGATCTGCAGATGCACATAGAAATTAGGGATGATAGAAGGTACACTACTAAAGGAATTGGAATTTTAACCTTTAAGAGGAATTCAGGCTGTCATCTTCATCTGAAATATGTTATGTATGTACCTGTGTTGAAGAAGAATTTTGTCTTTGTATCTATATTGGAGGATAGAGGCTATGATGTTTTCAATAAGGGGAAATCCTTTCTCAGACATGTAGCTACTAGGAAAGTGAAACATATTGGAGTTAGAGTGAAAAAAATATACAAATTTGAAGTGGAAGCTTGTGCTACACTGAGAAGCAACGAGGAAAATGTGCAGAGTCGAGATGTTAGAGAACTCTTGCATAGGCGCATGGGAAACTTACAACATGGGGCCTTAAAAATCATGCAACAGATTACCACCGATCTCCCGAAATGTACCCTTGATCAACATGATGTCTACAATGGATGCACATTGGTGAAATATGTCAAATCCACCTTTTAGGGTCGATATAGCAGAGCGAGATCAATATTGGAGCGAGTTCGATCTGATGTATGTGGACCCTTTTCTATAGCCTCTACTACAAGACATAGGTATTATGTAATTTACGTTGATGAATTTTCTAGAAAATTTTAGATTTTCTTCACGAGGAAAAAGAATTCTGTGTTTTCCAAATTTGTTGAATCCAAAGCATTGGTTGAAAAGGAGACTTGTTAGAAATTGAAACCCCTGAGAAGTGACAATGGAGGAGAATTTGTTTCTAACACCTTCAAGGAATTTTGTGCACTCCATAACCCACAACAAAATGGGTTGGCTAAAAGGAAGAACATAAGCATAGTGGGAGTAGCAAGAGCCATGTTGCATGTTCAAGGTCTTCCATTACATCTATAGGTAAAAGAATGCAACACCACAGTTTATTTGTAGAACAAGAGCCCTCATAGAATACTTGGCATGATCATACCCGAAGAAGCTTTCTCTGGGAGGAAGCCAAATGTATCTCATTTTTGAATTTTTGGAGCTACTATGTATTATCATGTGTCTAAGGATAGCAAGAAGAAATTGGAGCCTACAACTGAGATGGGGGTCTTTTTAGGATACGCAGAGAATCCACATAACTACAGGGTGTATTTTCCCTCACTTGGGGTGACAATAGTGAAGAGAGATGTCAAATTTGATGAGGATAAGGCTATGAGATTCTCTCTAGAGCGGGAGCTGAGTATCACACCAGAGGAGGAGGTTCTAGCTCCAAAGGAGGAGACTTGGATAGAGCTTCGGGATGTTGTGGAGCAGCCACATATAGAGGAGTAGAGAGGAGGCAGAGTGGAGGAACCCACTCAGCCATAATATTTTGGAGAGGGGGGGAAGAGAACCAGAGAGGCTGACAGGTTGGTGCAAGATGCTAGGGAGCATGTGGGATATGCTGCAACCTTGCGCAGGTAGAGGAGGTCACCAGACAGATAGACTGATTATATGGCTCTCATGACATAACTCATTGAGTCAAAGCCTTCCTCATTTGAGGAAACAATTTCTCAACCAGTGTGGGTTGATTCCATGGTGGAGCAGTATGACTCCATCATGAAGAAAAATGTATGGGAGGTGGTGTTGACACCAGAGGAGAAGTCAATGGTTCGTTCCAGATGGAGTTAGAAAGTGAAGCATGCGACTAATGGGAGCGTCGATAAGTATAAGGCCATATTTGTGGTCAAAGGCTTCTCTTGGGTTGAGAGAGTGGATTATGAGGAAACATTTGCACCAGTCACAAGATATTCCCTGATTAGAACCATTCTAGCATTACTTGCTCAAATGGGGTGGATGATCCATCGGATGGATGTGAAGAATTCCTTCCTCAATGGTGTTTTTGAGGAAGAAATTTACATAGAGAAACCAAATGGATTTAAGACTTATGATAGGGAGACGCATGTGTGTAGACTTAGGAGATCCTTGTATGGTCTCAAATAGGGGTCCTGAGCATGGTACACTCGAATTGATACATATCACAGTGGATTGGGCTTCAACAAGAGTGAAGTAGATGCCAATCTCCATCACATTGTGATATATGGCAAGTTGCTTATCTTTGTATTGTATGTTGATGACTTGATACTTACAGGGGATGAGTAGTTGATCCACTCTTGCAAGGAGGACCTTGCAAGAGAATTCGAGATGGACATGGGCTTGATGAATTACTTCCTTGGGTTGGAGGTATGGTAGGGCGACGGAGAGTTGTTTGTGAGTTAGGGAAAGTTCTCCTATGAAAAACTTCAGATATTTCATATGTAGGACTGTAAACCTATGGACACACCTCTAGATACAAACTGGAGGAAGGAATTTGCTTCTTTAATAGAGGTAGTATATGATACCATTTACATGAAGCTTGTGGGATCCTTGATGTATCTAGTGAACAAAATGCCCAACATATGTTATGTAGTTAATCTGTTGATTCAAACCATGGTAAATCCTACCAATTTGTATTGGAAGGCAATAAAGCATGTGTTAAGATACCATAGAGGCACAACTGAGAATGGGTTATGGTATAAGAGGATAGAGGGAGTGAAGCTCCAAGGCTTGAATAATGCAGATTGGGTAGGGAGTCCATCAAATAGGAAAAATACTTCAAGTGTTACCTTTAGTGTTGGGTCTGCAACTATTTCCTGATATAGAAGGAAACAGAGGTCTGTGGTACTCAACTCGGTAGAGGTTAAATACATGGTTGCAAGTCAAGCAACATGTGAGGCCATATGGATGAGGAAAATAATTGTGGGTCTTTTCAGTCAGGAGATGGATCCGAGAGTGGTTAATTGTGATAATCAGAGTTATATTAAACTCTCTGAGAATCCATTATTTCATGACAGGTCCAAGCACATTGAGATTAGGTATCATCACTTGTGGGATTGTGTGTAGAGGGGAATTATGATGCTACAATACATTCCAACTGAGGAGTAGGATAAATATATCTTAAAAAAGGTGTTGTCAAGAGGAAAATTTGAATTCCATAGGTGCTGGATATGGGTGGTGCAAAATATATTTCTTGCTAAGAGGGAGTGTTATAAATTGTATCAAGAAAAGCTCAATTTGACTTATGCCTTAGTCAAACTCCACATTAGAAGGATGACTTGGATTGGAGTTAGCTAGAGTGGCATGGCCTTGTCAACTAGTTAAGTCAGTAAATTCAAGTTACAGGCTTGGAGTAGAGTTGTGCATGTAGTGATTGCTAAAATTTAGCAATCTAGTTAAGTTATTTTCAGTTGAACTTAGTTTATTGAGCTCAATTCATTAATTGAGTCAGTTGAAGGTCGGTTGAGTAGTAGATTTTGAAAAGTGTAACTAGGGCGGTCTTCATGTTGACTATGTAATCATGTATTTATATAAATAAGATGTCAAATATTAAAAAATGTATTTTTGGTATACTTGCTTCATGGGTTTCATGAGCAAGATTTTATTATGTAGATAGACTTCTTCTTGATGTCTATTAGGTTTATGTCTTCTAGAATAAATATAATTAGGTGTCATATTCATGAAGGATTTAGTTTAGGTGTTTATGCTCCAAAGACCTTGAGAAGAAGCTCTCAACAACCCTCATACAATGTTGAAGACAAGCTCTAAAATACAATGAATAAAACCCCTCAACACTGTTGATGAAACACTTCTTGAATTATTGAATAAATTACAAGTCATGTCGGCCTATTTAAGTCAGCCTAAATTACATTTGATGGTCGGCCTAAAAAGTGAAAACAGTTCACTATATATAAGGCAAGACTGCGGATCATTTGGACGACAAGTATTGCGGACAAGGCTGAACCTAATACAGGAAGAATTGCAGATAAAAGACAGGAATATTTGCGGAACATTATGGATCTGTCTGGGTTAAGAAGTACTGACGTATGTCAAACTACAACAGACATATATAAGGATATAGTGCGGATATATACCAGTATACAGTGCGGATAAGTGAAGGTCACAGTGCAAAATATAAGTGCGGATAAGAGACAATATAGAATGCGGATCTGAGACAGTGATACAGGAAGAAGATTGTGTATATCAAGGGTGCAATTTTGATTGTGGATAAGTGTAGTAAGTATTGTTAAGGGTTTTTTACCTGAAGAAGGAATTTGTGGTAATTGAGACAGTCTTCATAAGGAGAAGAGACAACAATAGTGAGGAAGGTAAATATTTGATTTACCTTCCTACTATTCAAGCAATTCAACTACAAGCATATGTAATGTGAAGATCAAGATCTCCAGTGCTGATGCAGAACTAAGCAATTTGGTGAAGAGAAGATTCAAGAAGCTGAATCAAGGTCTTGGAAGAATATCTAGGTCAAGGGTCTAAATCTAGGTCATGGTACTTGTCATTCGAAGATCTATAAGAAGAATTATTTACGGGTTTTCCTCTCCAAGAGGGAGAGGTTTTTCCTTGGCTCTAGGAGCCTAAATTTTGTGTCTTGTCCATTTTGATAATTGACTTGATGAAATATTAACTAAACTAAAATGAGAAGAAGACATAAGTATCACAAGTAATGTCATAAGTAATTATCAAGAAGAGAATTTGTATTAATCTCCAGCCCTCCAAATTATCAACATGGTATCAGAGCTAAGGTGTTGAACACAAGGGTTTCTTGTCAACAAATACACCCAAAGAAATGAATATCAAAGTTTGGGTTGGAAATTCAAATCAGTTTGCAAGGAAGACTATTTAGCTACTTCAAGGTTCAAGTACACCAACATTGAAGAAGCTTCTACCTTAAAGGAAACCCTTGACTTCACTTTCAATCATCATAAAGGAAGCTGCAAGCCAATCCACTCAAGTAAGTATCCATGACCCTATCTGTCAAGATGCCTTATTGTAAAGAAAGCAACAAGTTGGTTGGGTCATCAAACTTTAGTGCATGGAAGAAGAGGACAAACTTGAATTTAATTGAATAAGAAGTAATGGACTATATCGAAGGATCCACTGTTCAACCCCCAAAAGAAGATGCTCCAGCTTATGCCAAGTACATGAAGGGAGAAATTAGAGCCCAGAGGATTCTCATAGAATCCATTAAATAATCTCTCATTCCCTATGTATCAAAGCTAAAGACTGCAAAACAAAAATATGAAAAATTGTGGGAGCTATTCTCTGTGAGTACTGCAGGAGAGGCAATCCCTCTGAGACAAGAACTATACAAAATGAAATTATCAAGGGAAGAAGGAATCACTCCATACTTTATGAGGATTTCTGAAATAAGAGATCAACTGCAGGAACTAGGAGAAGTAATTTCTGACACTAATATGACTACAGTGGTGTTGAATGCTCTACTAGAGGAATGGGGAAAATTCACTTCTGGTCTATATGGGAAGAAAGAAGCCACCCCATTCCATGATTTATGGTCTCTATGTAAAAATAGAGGAAACAAGACTAAGGAAAAAGCTGATATAGGACCAATTGAAGAGAATCATGCCTTTGCAACCTCATACAGGAAGAAAGGAAGATTCGGAAAATTTTTCCCTTAGAATAAAAGAAGGAATATGGACAACGTATGATGCTTTGGATGTAATGAACTTGGGCATTATAAAATATATTTTCCTAAATCTGGAAAGGACAAGAGGAAAAAGGAAGAAGCCCAAGTCACTAATGAAAGAGAAGAACCTGATGCTAAAAGATCTAAGAAGGAGGAAGCAAGAGATCTCTATTATGATTGAGATCATATTTCTCTTTAAATGATCTTTGATTGGTTGTAAAATTGTATGATAGAAAGCAATGTATATTAAGAAGCATATCGATAGAAGCATGGAAGGAACTCTCGATGAAAAAGATTCTAGAAAACCACTCTACTAAAGTAAAGTAGTCATCAGATCAAGGGTCATCATGGAGACATAATTTTGGGATGTGATGACATATTGATGGAACATGCCAAAGGAATGAAGCTCTTCATTCTAGATAAACTGCTACAGGATGACTCAGGGAAATAGATATGACACTACAAGGAAAAGACCCTCTAGCGGAGGTTATAAAGGAGGTTTTTAGTGTTATAAAATTGGCCAAAATTGTCAAAAACACATTTTCTACAACGTCTGTTTATGGTTACGGAGATTTTGGCGGAGATTTTAACGGAATTTCAACACAACTAAAAAACTGGGTGGTCGGAGGTTATTATGGATGTTTTTTTCTTCGGTGTGCTACCAAGGTGTCAATGCACCGGTCCGTGTCATCTAGACAGTGGCCCGGGGTGGTCGAAGGTCAATGCACCGGGCTGTCAAGGTCTAAAACTGCACCGACTGCACTATTGGTGATACAACGAATGGGGTTGTTCTAATTGGTCTTGGGATATGTGTGGTTCCATAGGTCATATCAACGCACCAGTGCGTAGTCTTATAAAAACGCACTAGTGCATAGTATCAGACAAACACACCAATTGTTCTAATTTTTATTGGTATTTGTGTGGTTCCCATAGGTCGTACAAATGCACCGGTGCGCAGTATCACACAAATGCACCGAGATTTATAATTGGTATTAGTATATGTGCGGTGCCCATAGGTCATAGAAACGCACCTATTTGCATTATCATACAAACGCACCGGTGTACAATAACTGACACGCACCGGTGTTCATTTTGTATTTTTTAGAAACATC
This sequence comes from Pinus albicaulis, assembly GCA_034641835.2. NCBI lineage: Eukaryota > Viridiplantae > Streptophyta > Pinopsida > Pinales > Pinaceae > Pinus > Pinus albicaulis. The sequence continues at coordinate 798,350,689 of CM076583.1, forward strand.
GACCTGTGACAGTGCAATTATTGTGATTTTTTAAAATTCATTATTCATCAAAAGTCGACACGTATTATAACAGTATTCATATTAATTAAATTTTTATTAATGCATTTGAATGTGATGTTTGGATTAATTTGTTATATCATATCATAATTATTGTGATTTTTTAAAATTCCTTATTCATCAAAAGACGACACATATCTTATAACAATATTCATATCAATTAAATTTTTATTAGTGCATTTGAATGTGATGTTTGGATTAATTTGTTATATGATATCATTAGATTTCACATCTCTTCATTATAATATTTAATCATCCATAAATTTAATCAGTGGTGTTACATTTCACAGCAATAATGGAGAACGCAATAGAATAAATTAACACACACACACACACACACACACACACATATAAGACAGTGTTTGTCATACAAAATGGGACAGTTATTGGTATCCCTTTTTCTTTCAATTGAGACGCTATGTCCATTACATTAAACAAAATGTTTGATTTCACAGACAAATATTTCAAAAAATGCAACGCCTTTCTTTGATATCCAAACATAATGATCATCATTCTTCGCTTGAACTGTTGTCATTGTTCGAGCTACTTCCATGACTTGTGTTATTTTCAGGAATGTTTTTTTCACAGTGTTGATTGTTTTCTTCTTCTTCACCTTCCATCTACAAACATAAAATAAATTGTAATGAGTGTATATACATTGGTGAGAATGATGAAATTTGCAATATTAAATAATATACATCAATTTAAATCGAAAAGAAATGACGTACCATAGCAACAATTGACTCATAACTATACACATTCTTTCAAAACCATGAACTATGCCATATTTCAAGATTTCATCGTTGGCGCACTTCCATACTTTGTTTCCTGCAAGTTTTATACCCCATAACAAATAATATATTTAATATAAAAGATTTATTTGTTCTATTAATTATAGACGGAGCTAAGTAAAACAAGATCGATAGATCCTTAAAAATTCCACAATTAATTTTTGATATGCCAACATATACTCGCAACCCATATTTAACCCAATGTCAATCAATTCATCTGATGGTTTTTCTTTTTATGTTAGCACCTGTTTGAAAACATCCAATGATGATTTTTGTAAAACAACTTAAAATATACAAAAATTAAATCTAGTTAAGTTGTTATAAGGAAGTAACAATTACTCACAAACTTAGATATCAACCCTTTTCTTCCTTGTCATCCTGTTTTATGTGCTGAATGGGTTCCACTTTCTTTTCTTTTCTGCAAGAAAATACTTGAAAATTAATATTTAATGGTAAATTTTTTATTTATTTTAACTAATGATCGAAAAATTCAATGATTACATATTACATTTGAAGCACATTGTTGTTGAGATGACTCCTCCTGTGATGCAATTTTGTCCATTTCTTTGACCATCTCCTTGTACACCTTTTTGGACATTCCTACTGGCATATTTCTGATATCAGCTCGTTCACCTTTGGAGATTATCATAATCTTCCTGAAAATGTAACATGACAATAAACTATTTAATTTTTATATTGATATATGAAAAGTAAATACAACAAAAGTGATATTTATAAATGATGTTTATAAAAAAATCTAGAAAAGCATTTAAAGGAATATTACTTTTTGATTCCTTATTCTTTTTTTTTTTACGTTTTTGCTATTAAAAGTCTGACATGTCTCATTGACCAATTCTCTGGAAACTCTTCCTGTAGTTTAGATAAAATTTGGTTCTTGGAATAATTGGATTGATTTTTATACTGTAAGTGGAAAGAACGTCTATACATTCATTCCACTAGATCCCTCAAACTTTTGTAAAAGTTTTTCCCCTTTTTGCTAACCTCCAACACCACTCTAGATGAGCTAAGGAGCAATTCATTTTCATTTGCATGTTCTATTTTTTTTCTTTTCTTATAACAACATTCCTTTTCTAAGTTGTTGGTCCCTATAGAACATTAAACATATGTGGATTAATAGATTGTTTGAAACATGTTATCTAATAATTTTAATTATATTATTAATGAAAATTAAAAAAAAAAAACTCATATTGGATCGATAGTTTTTTTTCATTCACTTGATTCATCCTTTTGCAATTTTTCCATCAAGATTTTACACTCTTCTGGTTCTAGATTAGAAATAATCTTATTGAGCTTTGTCATTTTGTGGCTCTGCATGATACACAATGAATAATACATATTAGTTAAGCTTACATATAGTTAAAAAAATAACATTTTTTGTAAATAATTTACAAAGAACTTGCCTTTTTTTCTTTTCTTGATGTGTTATCAGTATTTTTGTTACTTAATCTCTTGTCATCTATTTCTTTATCAATATGAAACCTGTACCATATCATTCATTAATATATTTTACAAATAAATTGTCAACTTTTCAGGTTAAAAAAAATATATCAAGAAACTGGTGTGCTTTTCATGGTGTACGCAATGACGTCGTTGCATGGTGGTATTATAAACGCACCGCCCAAACAATATTAAACACCGTACAGTGCTCTACTACAATAAGGAGCACCAGTGTGTTACATGTCAACCACCGCATCGATTAACACAGATAAAATAATAAAAATTTCCTAGTGTTAGTTTTTGTAGCATATGGTTTCGTGGAGGGGGCAGTGCGGCCTATTCTTATAAACGCCCCGCGCAAAAAAGGGACCACCGTATGGTGCTATCTATCAACTAGGAAACCCGGTGCAGTGCGTTATATGTTACATGGTGCACCGATTAACACAATAAAAAAATGTTTTTGCGAAATAGTACATTTGCGGTGCGCCATAATGAAATAGTGCACCGGACCCCTATTTTACATATGGCACACGGATTTAAAAAAAAAAAAATAATAAAAAAAAAAAAATAAAAAAAAAAAAATAGTTTTATTAAACAGTACGTGCACATTACACTGGGATAATACAGCGCACTGGTGCGCTAGGTTACATCGGGCGCACCGATTAAAAAAATTATGTTTTTTTTTAATTCACACAAGGGCCGACATGGATTGGGATCTGACTATGCAAGTCATCACGAGGGTTGGATGTCATAGGCCTATATATAGCAATACAAACCCTATAAATTTAAAATGAATAACCCTAATTCTGAAATCACAGAAACAGGGAGAAGAAAGGGCAGAAATAAAAAGAATGAAGGGTTTAGGGTAAAAATGGTTTTTTTTTTGTTTATGAAAATGAACAACATTGAATTTTTTACTTACTGCGTAAAAAAAACTGCAGAAAAAAAGTAAAAAAAAACAATAAAATTTAATCACAAGGTCATTTGAAATCTGATGCTACAGGGTTTGAATCACCAGAGGTTTGGAATTCTGATTATCTGAATACTTCTGTTCGAACGTATTTTGTTGCTTCATAGTGCTCTCATGCTCTCTTGCTCCAGGTATGTCTCCTGCAAATCTCTGGCTGAAAATTTTTGCGAAAATAGTGAAATAATGAAAAGTGCTTAGTATTTAAAGAATTGTTTTATGAAATTAGATTCCCGAAAATATTTTGCCGCCCATTTTTCAATTTACTACTTTTTTTCACTTAAAAAATAGAGTTGTGCTTTTTTTATTTGCAGTTATTCGTCACCGGTGTGTCACTTAATAGCACCTTACTGATGCATCTGTTGATAACATGGCACCGGTGCGCAGTAACTAAAACACACCGGTGTGATTATCTATGCATTAGCACTGATAACAAGAATTCCATTTTTAAGGCACCGAAATTATTTTTAGGTGTGTACACCAAAATTTATTGTTGATTTTTCTCAAATGCAGGGATAAAATATCATAATTATATCGAATGGAAAATTCTTCAAAATCCAGCTCGTTCCATAATATTTCTCAAAGTCCATCGCGGAGTTCTCCCTATCCATCTCGAGACTTAATATTTGCTTCAAATTTTATTTATATTTTCATTATCTAATTGAATTTATGTTTTTTATCTATGTCAATCATGCACAACTTAATTAAATTTATAATGTATACAAATTTGCAGGTTCATGCAGATTCATAATCGAGTTCAGATGCACAAAATCTTCAAACAAATCCAAACGTCGGAAGCTCTTATCAGGAGCAGCATACCGCAAGGCACATTTGGTAGATGAAAATGGATAGTCGCTTCACCCTGCCAATTGTAACAATATTGCATCTTCTAGCCACAATCCTTGGAAAATGCTGGTAATAATTATAATTTTTTGGTATATTGATTAATGTAATTATTTCAACCTCAAACCAATTAATCATGCAATATTCTCAACATGCTTACTAATTGATATCATATATTTTGTACTAATCATGTTCAAATATATATATTTTTAATTATTAGGATTCTAGTGATGATGAGTGACCTACCTACCATCTTCTGTTGCACCCCACAACAATGTCAGATCAAGAGAAGACTGAATCAAGAGAAAAAATCAGAGAGGAATGATACCAAGAATGGTTGAATCAATCACCGACTCAATTCCCGCTACATCTAGATTCACCAATTAGGATTGACTACAACAATAGTAGTTCTTCACAAGCTGGAAATGGAGGTAATCAAATAGAGGTGGGTATGGATGATCAATTAAGGGATACGACTGCCATGGAGACATTGTTGTTAGACACATTCCAAAACGATGATCAGCTAGGGGATGATGCTCATATCGCTGACACCTTTTTCGAAAGTGTTAAATTTGCTTCCACCACCCCTCTCTTTAGACCTAGCGGTCATTCAAAGTCTACCCATTTGGGGAAAGCGATGTTACTGTACAACTTGAAAGCAAATTTTGGCTTGTCGAATGCATGTTTCTCGAAAATTTCTAGGTAAGTTACCATAAAGTCCTCCCCTATATAAATTTGAGAAATATAATCAGTACACAATGAACATTACAAATGGTCAATTTTATGAACGTTAATAATTATATCGGCATTAATTTACATTTATTAATATTTTCCATGATCACCAACTACATGTTATTCAAAGATAAGGTTCTTCCGAGTGATAATGTCTTGCCCGGTAGCTGCAAAGAGGCAAAGAAATTGTTGAAAATGTTGGGCGTTGAGTACATATCATATCATGCATATCCAAATTATTATATTCTATATAGAGGAGAATATGCAGACAAAGAGATATGTTCGAAATGTGGGCATGACAGGTATGATAAATAAAAAATAAGGGTAAATCACGTGGTCCTCCTTTTAAGATATTGAGGCACATGCCTATAATCCCAAGGATTCAAAGGCTCTTTTGTTACAAATACTTAGCTATGTTGCAGGGATGGAATGCCTCACACAAAAGTGAGTTGGAAGTTATTTGAATCCCAACTGATTCAATAGCCGTGAAGCATATAGAGGATACATGGCCCGAAAAATTCAAGGATGAAGTATGAAGTCTACAACTCAGCATAGCCATGGATGGCGTCAACCCATATTCCCTCCAAAACACTAACTATTATGTTTGGCTTGTAGTAGTGATCAATAAAAATATCCCCCCATGGTTTTCCGTGAAGAATGAACATCTTATGTTGGCTCTCATAGTCCCTGGTAGAAGACAAGTGAAGAATATGGATGTCTACTTACAACCACTGGTAGATGAATTGATGGAATTATGGGATGCGATAAATGTATATGATGTATCAAGACCCATCATAGCAGAGAGGAGTTTTACGTTGTATGGCAGATGTGCTTACACGACACATGATTATCCAGGCTTAGGAGCTTTCTCTGGTAAATTACATGTTTATTGATTTGTTTATATACGAAACAATATTCTTTCACATATTAGTGATTTAATTCGTTGTAATTGTTCTGATCTTCATGATATTCTTTAACATGCCATGCATATAAATTGTATACAATAATCTCCCAGGTATTGTAACAAAAGGGTATTTTGGATGTAAATGGTTTGGACCTTGTCTGAAAGCTAGATGGTCTAAGGACCTATGAAAGCTAATGTATGATTGCTCCAGGTTATTCCTCCCAGAAGAACACCCTTACAGAAGAGCAACATCTGCTTTCAATGGTAAATGAGAGAGAACCCATAGGCCTCCAATAACGACACCACCTGAATGGCTTAGAGCATATGAGAGAGAGAAGGAGAAGGAGTTCATAGAAATGTTCGATTCAAATGGGGAGCCTACGTTCAATGATACAGAATTCTTCGACACCTATGCTGAGAAATTTCCCTTTGGGATGAAAAGGAAATCTATCTTTTATAACCTCCCATATTGTGAGAATCTTAATATTACCCACTTATTAGATCCTGTGCATATATTTAAAAATGTTTCATATTCTTTATGGAGGAACATATCATCGAAATAAAGTGACACATTGGTTGTTAGGAAAGATCTTATTACTTCAAAAACTAAAAAGAAACATTGGCCAAGACAATTAGAAAGTACAGGATTAGAGGCACGCACTGGTCCCTCTAATTCATGGTATTTTTAATAAGGCGATGTCCCATGGATTTAAAAAAAATGATATTTCTTTGGCAAAGGAAGTTATTATGGGTGTGAGGGTGCCATCTTCATAAGGGTCTTCACTACGGCACTGCTTCACCGTGGATGACTATTTGTCGGGGTTGAAATCGCATGACCATTTGAATCTTCTAAGAGTTCTTATAATGTCAAAAGCATGATTTTATTATTTTTTATATTAATAAATTTTATCCCATGCGGGGATCATAAAACATAATTAATTGTGTATATTATTTCACGTGTTTATAACTTTGCAGTGTCATTATCCTTTGTTCGTGTGTGGGTGTGTGAAACATGAATTCCCTCAAGACCTAGGACGTGCCATATCTAAATTATCTGCATTTGTACGTTGATCACGTCAAAGGACATTCATGTGGCTATAATTCCACGGTGGCGTCAAGAGATAGTTGAGATTGTTTGTATGTTTGAGAAGGAACTGCTGACGAGTTTCAAGGACTTGTAGGTTCATCTTCTAATCCACCTAGTAGATGAGGTTGAATTAGTTGGGGTGGTTTCTTGTCGTTGGATGTTCTTCTTAGATAGGTACATGAATAAATTGAAAGGTTTTGTTAGACAAAGGGAAAAACCTGAGGGGTCTATGGCAGAGGGGTACATATCATATGAGTCTTTCTATTGTGCCAGTGAGTACATCAAGAAGATCGACAACAAACCAGGTGCAGTGATTTGGGATGATGAAAGGGATGAAGACAAAAGAGAAGGGGAGTTGCTCCAAACAAGTGGAAAAAAGCGCTTGATAAAGAGTAAGCGACTTATAATTTTTCAAATTTACACAAAATAAATATTCATGTTGAACTTCAATATAATGTATATTTTGATCTCTATGTTCTATATAATTTCGGTTTTATTTCATCAGCGAATGCAAAAACTGAAGCAATCAATAAATTCGTTTTTTACAATTCCAAAGCGACACAACTGTGGGTCGCATTGTACGAACAAAAGAGGATGAAATGGGATAGTGACAGGAAAGAATTCATATGGTTGAATGGTAGAAGTGTGCCTTATCCCGATCATTTAAAAGAAAATATGCCAAAAATATGCCCCAACAGTTGGGTTGTTGACCAGTCAGACAGAAATACGGCTCAACCAGTTGTTACCCGCATGCTAAAGAGGACGCACTAAACATAGGGATTGGGTGCAGCAATTCGGTAATAATCTATTTAATTTATATATACATTTGAAACTCTATAATGCACCTTTCAAATGTAATTACATCTATATTTCATATTTTAATTGTTGGTTTATTATAAGACACATGACACTATGATTTTTTAACTTTTTTATAGGTGCATTTGTTCCCATCTATGTGGGTATATGGACACCATTTTCACACAGAAAATGTCGATGATGGACGCATCACACAAGACTGTGGTGTGGAAGTCGAGTTCGATCAATCTAGTTGATGTAGCCACCGTGATCAAAACCTAGTACGAGGGACATTAGGTTACGTCGGAAAGATACAAGAGATCCTTGAAGTGGATTCCTCTTCTTTCCAATGTGTTATTTTTAGGTGCAAGTGGTGGGACACCTTTGATCGGAATAATGTGAAGGAAGATCGTGATAGTAGGCGAATATGTATCAACTTTAGAAAGATGTGGGATGAAGCTAAGGAGCCATATGTTTTCCCCAAACACTGCAACTGGGTGTTTTTTTACCCAGATGTGTTGGATAGGGATTGGTGGTTCATATTGAGACATGACCCTAGATCAAAACATATTTTTGAGAACAATAGTGTTATCATGCCATGCGAGCTGGAAGATAATGAGGGTGATCATGAGAACCGAGAGTGATACGGTGTATGTGCTATTTCATCAATATTTATATTTTTAAGATGGGTTTTCGAAACATTATAATATGTATTTTGAATTAATTGGTAATTTACATTGTGTTAATGTTAAAATCAATATTTCACTTGATAATTTGTAATTATGTTGATCTCAAAAATAATGGCGCACTATATAAAGTTCCTTTTTTTTGTATGTAAGATCATAATAAAATCATGATAATTCTAAAGTACATGAATTTATGTGCATTATTTTCTAAACTTTATTATGTTACAAAAATTTATTTGCATTATTTACTAAACTTTATTATGTTACAAAAATTCATATTATTCTAGATTTATTATTTTACAATTATTTAAAATTTTACAAAATTACAATTAGTTTAAAAATTTTAATAAAATCATTTCGCATTAATACAATTAAAATTTTACAAATATTTTACATACAATTACAATTTTAGAATTTTACATACAATTACAATTACAATTACAATCATTTCACAGTAATACAATTAAAATTTTACAAATATTTTACATACAATTAGAATTAGAATTGGAATTACAATTACAATTTTACAAATTTACATATATACCATTCCAATTACAATTTTAGAATTTTACATATAATTGGAATTACAATTACAATTTTACAATTTTACATATATATAATTACAATTACAATTATTTCACAATAAATTAAATATTACAATTACAATTAAAATTTTATAAATATTTTACATACAATTAGAATTACAGTTACAATTTTACAATTTTTCATATATACAATTACAATTAAAATTACAATTACAATCATTTCACAATAAATTAAATATTACAATTACAATTACAATTTTACAAATATTTTACGTACAATTACAATTAAAATTACAATTACAAATACAAATACAATTTTACAATTTTACATACAATTAAAATTAAAATTTCAATTACAATCACGACATACTGTTTAATAAATGTCATGATCATTAAATATTAAATTAATTAATAAACATCACGATCATGATAACCATTGTACAAACATCATATTTGACTAAAAAACACATTCAAATTCACTAACATCATCGTGATCATGATCATCTAACAAAACACAATTAGCATTGTATAACATCATCAAAACACAAAAATCAAATATACATCTCATGTCAAATAACTGCTATCACATACACATCTATTTGCAAGTTGCACATTAAATGAACATATCTAACATGACCTAACAATATACACATCATGATGATCACCAACATGTAAATTAAGTACAACTGTAACATGAACATAAAATACATGGACCATATATATATATAATGTAAAAAATATACAACTATAATATAAATGGCATATATCAGCTAGCTGTACATCATCAATAGCAGTACTAGTCGAGGCCTACTCAGTCAATGGTGCAGCCTCGACAAGCTTAGATACATGATGATCATCATATGCATGCTGATTTGGTACTGGTGCCTCATGCTGATTAGGAACAATTGTCAGTTTCTCATCGTGATGACTCGACATGGACGATGGTCCAACCTGCTCATGATCATGAGTATTGCTGGATGCTGACTCGACGTGGCCGATGGTCCAGCCTGCTCTCCATGATGACTGTTGGTCGATTTTGCAGGTTGCTCATCTGGTGCGATGCAAGGTGAACAAAGATCACTCCCCTGATCGTGATCATCAGATGATGTGTCACTGCTCGCAAACTGTCGATCATGTGTTGCATCTCGACCACGCCTATAACATGCAAGGGCCCTCCTCAACCGCGTAACTAAGGTTGTAGCTCCTATGAAGTGCCGCATCAAGATGTGCATGTCATGCAACATACCTCTCCACATATGTACCAGCCTACCATCGGCCTATATGTCTCTCATAGTAGCGGGCATGACTCCCGCCTCAACAAACAATGCACAGATTTGGTCGCCCAACTCCATCCTCAATCTACTATCAAGCCTACCGCGCCTAGCAAAAGGCGGTACCGATGTACCAGCAGGATCAGGTCTGTCTGCACTGGCCTCATGATCCTCGGCATCTTCCATATCCTGATCGTCATCAGGATCCACACCTAGATCATTTGGTGGCGCTGGCATGTCATCGTCATCAAAATACCCAATGTCTGCAAAATATATACAAGTACACAAAAATAATTAGACAATTTCATTAAACAATTTAATAAAAACAAGTTAAAGAATATGTTAGAATAAATTTAAATAAAACAGTAATATTACCTCTATCATCTAGTGACTCATCATCTGTGAAGAGGATGTTGGCACACCCTTGCTAATCCATACCAGCATAAGGATAGGAGACCATAACGAACGGATGCTCGTCAACACTGGCTAGCAACTCCAGTGCATCATGCGATATTCTTGTGGAAAACTCAGTCTCGCCCACTTGGGCATCATCTGTCCCCACATGTGCATCCGTGCATCCAGCATCGGCCTACGAGGTTGTCGAACAAAAGTAGGCCTCGTCTCTGGAAACCTCTCAAAAAATAAACAAAATATCTCTGAAGAAAAAGTGAAGTTGACCCTCCCTTATGCATGAGAATGACATCTATCTAAGGTTGTACAAAACTGCCGCAAAAAAATGGCAGACCACTTGACAAGTCGTGGTTCCTATACTAAAGAATCAACATAATATAGAATCAAGAAACTAATGCATTGCCCATCATTGGTGTTGTGTGGAATGGTCGAAATTAGAAGTGAGAGGCACCTCACCTTCTCACTACCAAATGCAAAAATACATAACTAACCTCCAGAGACCTGAAAATTTGAAGGAGACAGTATATCCGTACTAATGTATCTCTGGGAGTACACCAACTGACTCCCTGCTGCATAGCCAACTGGAACCTCTAGGAATGAGGTAAAATCCACCCATCTCCCTGATAGCCCTGCAATGAAATAGATGTCCTCCTCAGTGGGTGCGTACCATTGGTTAGGACCAACCCGGAAAGCCTGTAGGTGGGCATTCCACCTGCGGATAAGATGTCGCAAAAACAAACCATGGCCCTTTAGGGAAGTAGCTTCCTCGTAGAACTTGAGGAGGCCTACCTGCCTTAGGAGCCCCTGGGTAGCTGTTGTAATAGGGCGAGGGTATGCATCTCTCTCCCTCTCTCGTGCCTCCCACAGGCAAACCATGTTATACTAGCCCGCCTGTTGTTGCTCTTGTTCCATTTCTTCTCTCCTTTCACGTCTTTGAATGATTGCCATATTAAATACATTTTTTTTTATTAAATGAGACATGTATTTAGGAATATACATATATAATTTTTTTTGAAAAAAAAAGAAGGAGTCGGTGCGCTACAAAAAATAGGCATGCATCGGTCATGGTGCATCTTTTATTGTCACGCAGTAGAGGCGGTGCACCCGAAAAATTTTAGCGCACAGGAGGCAGTGCACCTGCAAATTTTAAGTGCATCGCCCTCCTGTCATTGTTCCAAAGTCAATGGTGCGGTGGTATAACATCCGGCACCATTGACTATGGACCAGTGTTGGGAGGGTGGTGCGCGGACCAAAACTATACGCCTCGAGGCGTATAGTTTGGTTAGCTCACTGCCCTCTTAACATTAGTACATAGTCAACGGAGTGGTATTTTACCAGGCCACACTATTGACCAAGTCAAAATGTTGGAATACAGTGCACTGACATAATTACCCGCCCTGGGGTAGATATTTCTGTAAAGGCACCACATTCCCGCTATTCGATAGGGCCAACGGTATGGCCAGGTGACCGACCGCATCGCACTTTTTTTAAATTTTAAAAAATATCGGTGCACCTTTTGGTACTGCCCTGGAATCGGTGCAGATACCATTAGCACCGGTGGCAGTGCAACTTGTAAATTTACAGATAGCACCATGAACCGGTGCGAGCCGAATGGCTCGAGTGCACTGCGCGGGATTTTTTTTTTAAGGTTAATTTTAAGCTAATTTACAATTCTAATCTGCTAAAAGGCTTAATTATGGAAAAACAAGAAAAATACGTGTACATTTGGCCGTTGAGGAGGCATATTCGCTGTAGAATTTTCAAAACTAAATTTGCCCACCATTTTGGAAAATTCAAAATGGAGATGGTGGGTATTGCACAGCAGCAGTGCGTGCAATAGGAGCACTGATGTCAGGGTGCCTCAGACAAGGAAAATTTGCACTGGTGCTTGAGAGCTCTGGAGCACTGAAAAGTGAAAAATGTGGTTTTTCGGCCATAATTGTTTTTTATTTAACCCTATTCCGGTGTTCATGGTACTTGTCATTTGAAGATCTATAAGAAGAATTCTTTACGGGTTTTCCTCTCCAAGAGGGAGAGGTTTTGCCCTGGCTCTAGGAGCCTAACTTTTGTGTCTTGTGCATTTTGATAATTGACTTGACGAAAGATTAACTAAACTAAAAGAAGAAGAATACATAAGTATCACAAGTAAGGTCACAAGTAATTATCAAGAAGAGAATTTGTATTAATCTCTAGCCCTCCAGATTCTCAACAGTAGAAGTGTTGTTAACTCACTAATCTCTTAGCTAAACTAGTCAATCATCTAAAAATAGCCTAGACATGCATGGAATTTTAATTTTGTTGAAAATGTAGCAAGATGATGGAGCTTGGTGAAATGAAGTCACCTTCACCAAGTGGGCCCGCAGGCAAATTCTGGCGCAAAATCTATTTTTAGACTATGTCTATTTTTAGACATATGGAGCATGGTTCGGGGATTCCAATTTGAGATTCTTGAAGTATGTGTCATGTTGGTAAAAATAGATGAGACTCTATTTTTGAGGTCAAAGAGGTCGAAGTCTATTTTTAGACTGCCTCTCCTTAAAACAGGGAAGTCAAATATTATTTACCCTTAATAATATTTGGACTATAAACAGCAGTTTACTCTCTTGGAGCACTTCAGTTCGAGCTACAGAAGTGGCTCATGCAACTGACAGAGGAATCACGTGGTTCCCAAGGGTTTGATGGCATCATGCATGGTTGACTTCAGTTGGACTTCAGTGGCAGAAGTTTGGAGGAGTTAATGAGACAGATAGTGGAGTTGTGTTCTGTTTATTTTAGTTGAACTGATTGAGATTAGTTTAACTAGCTAATCAATTAATTATGAGTGGAGTGAATTAAATATTATTTAATTCATTAATTAGTAACTCATTATTCAACTCAAGAACACATCAGTTCACTACAGTGCATGATCAGTTCAGTGGAGACCGGTGAAAGAGGTAGATGAAAGGGTGGAGTTAGCTATCAGTGGCGACATCAGTTGTGCATGAGATTTGCACCACACTTGGAGGATTTGTACATGAAAATTGTGCAGTCAAGCCAAGGAGATTCGAACCTTAGATCTCTATATAGACAGGCCTGGATTACGCAATAGAGGCAAGGCAATTGGCGGTGAGTTTTGAACCAGTAACCTGTTCAAAACTGAGCTAGATTGTGAGTAACTTCATGAGAAAGTACTGAGTACTTGTGAGGAGTATTGTATTGAGTTTGTTACTTGATTTCTCCATTATAATATACACAATAGCTGCGGGGTTTTCAGCTATAAGCTTTCCCCATACATACTGTGTTAATGTGTATGATGATTTGATGTGTTATCGCTTGATTTTATTTCCGCATGTTTGATGATCTGAGTTGAGTTGAGTGGAAGAGATTATGTGTTGAGTATAAAGTTCAAATAGTATGTGACCAGGATAGTCTCGGTGGATAATTAATCATTATTCAACAAATTTCTACAAATTTCCTAACTAGAGTGGAGGAAAGACACATTCTAATTATCAATTGTATACTAGTTGAGTGTACAGGCTTGATAATTAAGCAGGTGATCAATTCCTTGGGATTTGTGCGTGCATAAATGGGAAACTACCCTATTATTTAAGAACTCAATTTCTCCTGAATTGCACAAGGAAATAGGAGGAAGCTAGAGGCTTGAATTGGCTAAGTGTTGGCCAGAGTGGGACAATCAGCAGGAGAACATGTTTATAGTGCAGGGTGTGCTTCAAAGTTGAAGCAAGACATTGTAATAGTTTCTCATTCTCATTTTATTAATGAAAATCAGTATAGGGTTTTTTCCCAGTTGGGTTCTTGTGGTTTTGATGGTTGCATGTCATTGCATGTGTTTTTAAATTGTGATTTCCATTCCGCAAAATTGTAGAAGAAATTTCCAATCTCTTGTTTTCAGTTCGAATTCATCAGTAGTAACAAATTTCTATTAATTTCTACATATAAAATAGTTGAGTTTATTTGTTTTTAAATTTTTTTAATAGATATTTATTAAATTTACAAGTTTGAGTTGTGTAATTTATGTAATTTAAGGATTTTAGATGTTTTAATTTGAGTGATGTAATTCACATAATTCAATTTTTAAAAAAATTACATTCATTTAAAAAAATTACATTAATTTAAAAATTAAATTGTTGAATTCATTTCTTTAATAAAAAAATACATTTTAAATAGCCAAAAATTACAATCTTTACTAAAATTTAACCAAAATATTAAAACTTACAAAAAATTAAAATGGTAAATAAAAGAATAATCCTTCTTTCCTTTTATAATAAATTATAGGTATAACTTTGTAGAGCTAGATAGTGGGAAAAGAGATGTATTACCATACCACTATTTTTTTATAATTAATTTAAAAAATATTGTTTTTTGTTTAACGTATAATTTATAATAGATTTTTTAAATGCTTTTGTTATTAAAAAATATTTATATTAAATTATTTACCTATTTATATTTGTTATTTATATGATTTTATAGGTTATTTAGTTATAATGATATATCAGTAAAAAATATTTATATTAAATTATTTACCTATTTATATTTGTTATTTATATGATTTTATAGGTTATTTAGTTATAATGATATATCAGTAATGTGTTGAGATTTATTTATATTAATATTTATTTCTTAAACTATAAGTGATTTTTGGTTGGTTAAATTTTCTATTGCGTCAAAATCACTGTCATATAAAAATCAAAGATCATTGTTTGGCCTATTCACCATTGTGGTCTATTACAAGGGAAATCAAATGGCGAGGGGTTTTTTCTGCCATCCAAAACCATCAAAATTTTATAACAAGTTTACTTCTAAGTCACTAACAGAGACAATAAAAAAATTACAATATATCATTTGTTAGATACCAGTAGCAATAGATTTACCAGAAGGAAACTAAATTACTAAAACTAAAACATAATACAATAGGAGTGGATGAGAATTAATTGTCAAAAGATGTTACTGGGGCTGGATCCTAGCCACTTGTGCATGTTGGTGCTGGAGGTTTGAGACCACATTGTAGGTGATCTTCAATATGTGTTATGCGGGTATTGAGATTGACCAAATAGGAGCATTGGTGGTGTTGGAACCTTTTTATTTCATTGCGACATGCAATGATTTCATTGTGATCCTCATGCTTTTCCTAGAGCACCCTTCCCAAGAGCATCTTCATTTGGAAATGGAGGGTGATAAAATTGAGATATTGGCTATGTCATCCCTTGGTGTGGCCATGGTTTAGAACCCATTTGGGTACTTCTATTCAAATCTCAAAATCAAAATAGGCTTGGCTATCGTTAGTGTTTAAGGCTTCTAACTGTAAGACTTCCTCTTGAATTTTAGGTGGAGTGGATAAGTGAAAGATAATCACTATTGTCTGAGCTTGCATCTATGCCTAAGGTCAGCCCGAAGGGGCACAACCTCCAAACCCTCGACACGAACACATGCATTGGTGGGCCATAATGTTCAAAGGAGATAAAACAAATAATATAGATAAACCCCAAAGGAAGCGCAAACTAATTAAACAAACCAAATGCAACCAGAAAATCATTGTAAAGATCTTCACTCCTTGCTTTTAGGTTGGCTAGGGGATAGGGTGAGTTAACAATGATGGAGAGGGTGTTTGTAGAGGGTAGCTCCGGGCAAGGGCAACAAACCAAATAACCCAAGACACTCCAATGAAATTCAACACCACGGAGATGCCCTACAAATCATGGACTAAGCTCCACCATGCGAATAAAGGTAAGTTGAATAATTTGCTAAGACTAGACAAAGGAGGAATTACCCTTTTGTTGGTGATCCACTAAGCGTTGGAATGATACAATCAATACACTTCTCTCCTTTACATGCCTTGAATTCCAAAGCTAGCCACGACTATGACTTCTTCCCAACTCCAAGCTCAAAACATTGTCACAAGAGGTGTGTAGTGAGGCTCTAAGCTAGGAAGGTCGAGACTGCCAGAAACCAACATGTCCAAAAATCCAACACTGTGGGGGAAATATCCCACCTATAATTAGGAAAGACCAATGTAACAACAGATTAATGTGGAGCAATGATAGGAGATAAAAGAGCACCTGATGGAAATGGGAGCTATCATCTTTAGGCACATGAATGTGAAGTCAATTAGCATGTGCAAGTGCATGGGGTAGGATAGGCACACCATCTCCCCTCTTTAATGCAAGGAGAGGTGGTGAGCTCCCCCGCTATGTCCAGTTGCTCGATTTTGTACACCCTCATCAAGGATAAATCACAAATAAATATTAATATTGAGTGTTTGTTATGAATAATTTTATATAGTTTATAAGTCGTTACCCTCAACAAAATTTTTAACAATTTAGTAATTAATTTTTATGATAGAGGTTTTTATATTGATATGATAAGATTCTCCGACAGATCAATCATATTATAATCCTTATTTAAATTGTAATTGCTATTAATATGATATTTTATATATAATTTTATTATAGTAACACATCCTTATTTTAATATTTCATTTCTATTTTACTATATTAAATAATTATTTTATACTAAAATTCTAATTCTTCATCCTAACTTATTTGTATAGACTTCATTTTTTTAATTATAATTTCAAATAAATAGCAATAGTTTTAAGTACTTTATTTTTCACATACTTTTACATTTTTTCTAATTAATCATTTATTAATAAAAAGACATTATTTCTCACTTACCAGATTAATCAATTAATAATATAAAAATTGATTAATTAATAATATAATAAAAATATGGTGAATATCATAATCATATAAACTATTTATATTTAAAGTTTACATTTGTAATGGAAACTCTTTAATTTTAGAACTTCTAATATATAATTATGTATTTATTTTATATTTTTAAATTTTTTATTATAAATAATTATTTTTACTAGTTATTAGTTTATAGTTTTTATTTTATGAATATTATTGGTAAGTGATTAAATTTCATGATTTTGAATAATTTGTTAATTATATTGAATTATGTTTATAAAAGGGAAGAAGTGAGATTGAAAGTTTTTATTTTATGAATATTATTGGTAAGTGATTAAATCTCATGATTTTGAATAATTTGTTAACTATATTGAATTATGTTTATAAAAGGGAAGAAGTGAGATTGAAAGTAGCAAGAAATATTTCATAATATTTTTATCATCACTTCTAGGAAGATTTGCACTTAATTAAAATTTCCTTAAAAAACACTTTTCTCTAAACTTTTATAAATTATAAACTTTTTCTCCATTATCAAGTTCACTTAACTTACCATCCGATTTACCAAACCTTAATTAATATATATTATATAAACTATTTAAATAAAATTTCTTTACTTTTATCAACTCCCTCCATACTAAAAATAAAATAAAATAAATCAATTACTATTATAATTTATGATCATAAATAAATATCATTAATTTTTTAAATTATATTATATTAAATAAAATATATATAATATATATAAATTTTAATTTTAATATTAAAAAACAAAATAATTTTACTGAATCATGATTTGAATGATTTTTCAATAATTATTCCAATTGGTAAATGAGTTGATCCATTATCATTATAATCATTTGATTCACTACTTGTATTCTTAACCTGAATATTAATTAATAAAAAATAAAACCAAAAATTTCATAATTTTTGACATAACACATTACATACTTTACAAAATAAACAATCTTAAATTTAATTATAATATAGATATTATAATTAATTTTATTAATAATTTTATTTAAATTATTATTAATTCATATAATTTTCAATTTAAATTAAATATTAATCGAAGTTCCTACAAAATAACACTATAACGTAGGAAATAAATGAAGTTGTCTGATCTTTTTATTACTTAGTATTAATTAAAATAGAAAAAGGGGAGTATTTCGGAAGTTTGATAATTTTCCTCGAAAGTTGATTGAGGCCATCCTATATGGAAGTGGCAAAGAGAAAAGCTGTCAGTGGGTCTTGCAGTTGCTCGAATATGGTTACAGAAGTGGTTACAGAGGACACTCTCTTGCCATTTTTGGGATTTCTTTTCATATCTCCAATAAAGTAGGGATTTTTATCCCATTGATAATTTTTCAAATTCAATTTTGCTAAGTGAAATTAAAAAAAAAGTTATAAATTATTGTAATAATAATTGATTTAATATTTGGTTTTAATAATTAGGTTAGGGAAGTTCACTCATTTTGAATAGATAATGTTGTGTGTTGTTAATATACTCTTGAATGTTATAGTCATTATTCAAAACCGGTAAAGATCATTAAATCCCAACAACCAAACTCAAAAATTATATATATATATATATATATATATATATATATATATATATATATATATATATATATATATATATATATAATTATAATATGTCAACATACGTAAAGTTAAATGCCTCCCACCAAGAAGTAGATCTCCTAAAAAGGTAATAATGTTCTCAAAAGTATCACATGCAAAGTTGTGTTAATCAATATATATATTATTACAACGACATTAATTTATTAGTAAAGCTTTACAACTTTAAAATTTTACAAAAGAGTTAGTGAAATTAATTATATCTCTAGATAATCAAAATATTTTAAATAAATACTGCAAAAGTTATATTATAGAAAAGTTAGTGAAACAATCAAAGTATTCTTCAAATAATCAAAGTATTTTAAATAAATATGGTAAAACTGCAAAGAAACTAGTTAATGAATAGTCTTTCTATTTTATCTAATCTTATAATAATTTTTTTTTTTTAATTTTTAATAATCAATGTTGAGATTGAAATTGAATTTAATATTTTTTTTGAATTTCAAAATTTAAGTGTAATTTAAACAAAATTTTATTATATACAAACATAAATTTATAATGAAAATTTTAAATTAATAATTA
The DNA here is from genome assembly GCA_034641835.2 of Pinus albicaulis. Lineage (NCBI taxonomy): Eukaryota > Viridiplantae > Streptophyta > Pinopsida > Pinales > Pinaceae > Pinus > Pinus albicaulis. The sequence goes on from CM076583.1 coordinate 798,370,085, forward strand.
TTATTTAGTGGATGGTGAGAATTTAAGCTTCATGAAATATTCTAAAATATTTTTATTAATATTCACAATTTAAAAGTTGAGATTTATCTCAAAGTAGATAGGCTCTTTTTGCTCTTTTAATTAAATTTATTAAATGAAAAAATATCCTCGAGTGAGTTATGATTTTGAGAGCATGTTGTATTGATAAGTCATGATATTGGAGCAAAGTCTATTTACATCTATTAAAAATCTTCATAATAAAATGAGGTAAATCACCATAGTTCAAAATCTTGTTCCATGTTTTTTTAAATGTACATATGTTTAAATTTATATTAATAGTTTACCATTAATAATAAAACAATAATTTAAAATAAAATTATTAACAACAAAAATAATAATTTAAAATCAATTTATTAATAATGAAAATAAAAATATAATTTAGTTAGTATTTAAATGTATTTTTTTTTATGTTTATGATGTTTATTATGGATTGATATTGGCTAGCTTTTCTATTTACATGGTTGTTTTAGTATATTAAATTTTTATTATATGAGTAGGCATGCCTAATTTTAAATATAGTGGAAAATTCTATCTTAATTTATTTATCAAATTAGCCCTAAATTCTAGAGTAACTCATCACCATTATTCAAGTAAAACCAAACTGCTTGAAAATTTATCATAATTCAATTGTCAAACCAACAGTGAATACAATCATTACTAACTGTTATCACTCATCATGTCATTTAAGAGTAACCACATAGTTACTTACAATTACCCATCTTTGAGTTTCCAAACCAGCATTCAAGATAGTCATTACTAACTACTCTTCACACTCTAGGCTAACTCATTAAGTCATTCAAACATATAACCACATTATTTAAAATTACCCACTGTTAATCCATTCTCACCTCCATGTCAAATTTTTTCTTTTTCTTTTTTAAATTGTGGGAAAATCTATCATAACTAAATTGTCAAACCAACTGTGAGAACACCCACCACTGTTTACTATTTACAAATGAAAGCAGATTCATCACTATTATTTAAAAAGAACCACACTCCATAACTTAAGGTCCATAAAAATACAGATTTTCATTAATAATGCCATGAAGTCTTGAATTGTTAACATGTTCCATATTTATTTGTTTGAGGAAAACAATGAAATATAATTAATTAAAAACAAATTCATTTCAATAAATAAAAAAACATGATTTAAACATGGAATGTCAAACGAGAAATACTTTTTTTATATAAAAAATAAGTTCGATTCACGTGTTAAATTAAATTCGGCGAGCAGTTTGAATACAGCACATGTACAACTTAAGAAACTGAAAAGCATATGCTCTTTCAAAGTCTGGATTGGAAATGCCCCAAAGCCTACTGAAAATCACAAAATTCAAATAAGGCTAATGCTCAAAATATTTTCTTCATCCTTGAGATGATGAGAATCACTCCCACTTTTTTATCTATTTGCATAAATGTATTTTGAGATGGTATATTTTGTTAATATTATATTATATTAGAGGCACACTTGCTTCATAACAAACATCTATAACATTTTCATTTTTTTTTTTTTTTTTTGGTTGAGGGACAACAAATATAAGACAATTATGGGAAAAAAAATCATAATACTTTGCACAATAGTTGATTTTTTTTTTTAGAATTTTAAAAATGCAATGTAATTTTGTATTTTTTTTTTAAGACCAAGAAAGCCACAAAAATGCTAATATGATTTTATTTTTTATAAATAAAATTGTTGAATTTTTTGCATATATATAGATAAGAAAACAACAATTTTATTTATAAGAAATAAAATCATATATATAGATGTCTTTTAGATATTTCATATGTTTTTTTTATGAAATTTAGAGAAACTTGCCTTACATACTTTAAGTTTGTTATTTTTCACATATTTCTTAATGTATTTTGTAACATTTTAAAATCTTTACACACCACACTTAGCCCTTCACACTAACTTTTAAACATTGTGTATTATTTAACTATGTTACACCTCTAATTATTAGCGTGTTTATTTTTATTTTGATTAAACCCTTAACGCTTTTAAACTCTTAACCTCACTTATTAATATTTAATATCTAAACTTAAACTCTTAACCTTTACCATTAACATTCCTCTCTTAAAATTAAACATTAATTTCAACCATCCTTAAAATGAAAGTTTTAATCTCAACTACTAAGACTTAATATTAAACCATATTCCAAAGTCATCAATCCTTACCCTTAAACCTTTAATTTATAACCATTTGTTTACATCATCTAATCCAAAAATCATAACATTAAACCATTGCAATTGACCTTTTTTTCTCTAGTAAAATTGTAATTTTCATTAATTAATTGAAAATTACATTTTACATATGCATAATATGCATGCCAAAAAACTATTTAGGGGGATAGTCTGTCATCAAAAAACGAAAAAACAGGCTTTGAAACCCATATCATGACATGTCAAATGATACATCAATAGAAAAATATATAATTAAAAAATTTCAACCATCATCAAGGAATGAGATCCTAGAACCTTAAAAGGAAAAAGAAAATTTAATCATACATTTTGATCGTCCGACTGCAGGCCTTCTATAAAAGGCCTACCATTGCAATTAACCATAATTTGTAATGTTTAAATTTTTATATTTTTTTAAAGAAACAAATATTGAGATTATATTAAAAAAGATGGGATCCAACCCAAACTGATACAATTTTTTTGAGGACAAGAGTTACCATGATTCCTTGAAGGTTTGGGACATAACATGCAGGATCATCCCAAAACCTCATGATAGAATGCCATAGTACAAAAGGATTGTTCCTATTCCAACAAAAACTTGCCAAAAGACCCCCAAAATCCATATGTATTTGCATCCCATTTTCATCTTAGAATCATTTTTGCTTGGAATGACTTATCGTCTTCCTTGATGAGTTACATTTTATCTTTTTTCCAACTTGGGTCCATCCCAAGTTTTCTAGAGAGTTTGTCTTATCAAAATTCTTGGATTTCTATCTGTTGATATCTTCTTTCTTTGAAACCAAAGAAGGTGCATCCACATCCATTTGATCCATCTAAGGAGGGGCACGATCACACTTGTTTCTGAAGAGACATCCTTGAACAAAATAGGCAAAGAATTTCCCATGTCTAAAATTGAATGAACATCATCGAGATCATTTTCCTCAAGAGAATTCGTTTGAGAAGAACTTGGGGAAGAATTCAATTTACTATATTTTACTGATATGCCAGGATCCTCTATTTTAAAACTTATCTGAACTTGGCTTGTTGTTGGAGATTTTGACTCTTTTTGCAATTTGTCTTCATTGCTAGGAGATGGAGGAAGATCCTCTTTATATATTGTTGAATAATCTCAGTTGGAACCCTCCCACCAACAAGGATTATGATTGGTACTCTTCGCTTTATTCTTTCCAACTTTGGGATAGGTTTGAGAGAATGGTTAGTCTCATAGCAGGTTCAACAATGAAAAGAGATATTTTCATAATCTAGTTTTTGCATCCATATATATCTTGAACCTATTAACTTGGTTTCAACTGGAAAACCTTTACTGAAATCCATTTCCACACATATGCGAGCATATGTGGGCTTTAGGTAGAGTTTGGTATCATCACTTCGACCGTAGAAATTGCCTAAAGAATTTCTAATTACATTCAAATAAGCATGATTCCACAAATGCAAAGGAAGATTACGGAGCCTTACCCAAACTAAAGTAGTTGATATTGAAGCAGTGAGGGGGCGAAAGAGGGAAATGATGGCTGTCTTGAGAGCCCTGTGTTTCCCTAGGACTATGGATCAAAGTCAAAGATTAAAGCTTTGGCTTCAACTTTGTCAAAAGCAACAAAAAAACTGTCTTTCAAATGGGTATATTTTCAGAGCATAAGAAATTAGAGGCTTCCATTTCTCATAAATCCAAGAGTAGAGATCAATGAGCCTTGGCCACAAACCATTGAACATGAAAATCAATCCAACATCTGAAAAAAAAATTCCTCACAGAGAGCCTCAACCACTATCAGAACCTCAATCACTGGAGCTTCAAAAAATGGCATCATAGAGGACAAGAATCTAAAATCAGTTTTTAGAATGTCACTAATAGGAGGAGAGGGTGACCTTAAAGGAGGGAAACATGAAGCGACCCTCACAATGTCGCAAAAAGATAAAGGGGCAGAGGGAACAACCCCGATGAAAATAGAGGATGAAAACACAAGAGTGTCATCAACATTTGAATCCACGACTGGGAACTTGATACCATTCGACAAAGCAGAGGATTTGGGAGAGCTCTTCCCCATATCTTCCATCGTCAACGAGGCAAGTTTGTCAGCAGGAAGAGGCAACACAATAGTAACAACCGCTAGAGATGACGATAAGCAAGATTCCATAGGGATCATAAATTCGCAGGGAGAAGAGAAGGGATAGCCAACTAGGTCCAAACCCTAGCCATTGTGGCACAGGAGGAACACATCGCCATTTTCGCAAAAAAAGTTTAATTTTTTAATCTTAATTGCTAAATTTTAAACATTTATTCTTAACTTTTAAATACTAGCCTAGATCTATTTTCACTCTAAAAGATGTTTTCATTTCAATAAATTTGATCCCTCACAACCCTTGGTAAATCTAGAGTTAACATGGATTTAGACTAGTTTAATTATTCATTATAATTAATTATAATTATGAATATAATTATTAATTTTATGTTATTTTATTTATTTTTATTTCATGTAATTTTGCCGAGTTAAAATGTATTATTAATAATTATAATTATTAATTTTTTATTTTATTTTATTTTACTTCGCTTTATTTTTATTTTTATTTTTATCATTAGAGGAAATTTCAGCCCAAAGGTGTCCATGAAATTTTCACATAATTTCGAGGTCAACACATGAAAACCAATCAAATTACTTTAAATTTAAAAAGAGGTACATGTAAATATTTTGGAGGGAAAAAGAAGAAAACTACTTTTTTTAATTGTATTTTTGGCTTATCTCCTTATAGGTTTACTCATTTTTCAAGTGTAGACACTTGTTGGATGCAGAATTAAATTCCACATCCAACGAGTACCAATTATGCATACCTTTGAGAAGACCCACATTGATAAACATTGCAGATATATTCAAAAAGTGTGTTCAACACGCCTTTTTAATGTATCTGCAATTTGTATCAATGTGGGTCTTCTCAAAAGTACGCGTAATGGGTACTCGTTGGATGTGGAATTTAATTCCGCATCCAAGGAGTGCCTACACTTCAAATATGAGTAAACCTATAAGGAGATAAATAAATAAATAAGTATTTTTTTTTCCCTCCAAAATTTTTAACTCTTATTTTATTATTTTATTATTTTCCCTTAGGAGGCCACTGCTACACTGAAATTTCCTCTAATGGTAATTTGACTAAGTTAAAATGTTTAACAAAATAAGACATTACAACATTTCTACTATACTAACTAGAAAGCACATCATGCAGTTAATTTTAATCATTTAACTTATGTTAATACTTAACCCACCATTCTTAACATTTAACTATAAAATTAGTTTAATAATCATACTTAATATTTCACTTAACCCTTCCACCACATCTTTTAAATAAAACTCTTTGGCTTGGCATGCGGCCTTTAACTCGATTTCTTTTCCTTTCATATTTTAGCTATCAAAATGTGACACCAAAGCCAACATATCTAAGCTCCTTATAATGTGTTGACCTTAATGATAATCCATGAAATTTCCCTTTCATGTGTCACTCATTCGAGCCTATTATTTCAAAGCCACTCTAAATCAGGGCTACATAGTAGTTAGTTCTTACGGTTTAGTTTAAATGTGACTAAATTAAAATAAAAATATTAAACTCATGTTAGTATTAAGGTTTAGAATCGGGTCAATTTAAATTCTATTGGTTGGTAAATTGAAGTATTTGGTTATTTGTAATTGAGAATTGTCACGGTAGAGAATCCAATCCTCATAATAATAATTTTTTGATTGGTTGATCATACGTGCATGATGGAAAGACAGATTTTCATATATAAACAAATTGATTACAAAACAACCTACCGCAGAGCACGATCCAAATAAATTGATTACAAAACAACCCTGTCGTAAAGAAGGTATAATGCATTCGATAATATGTTGAACTTGAAATAGTTCTTCTTTAACCAAAAATCAAACAAAAATTTGTAATATTAACCTTTTATATATATATATATATATATTAATTTTATTAATTCTAATTTTTTAGAATTGTGATTGGTCAAAGAAGCTTAGTCTTATTTCGCAATCATGTTGATGTCTTTGTTGGATCATTTGCAGTACACCATACTTTATTTGACAGGTTTTGTATTAGCTTTCAAGCAATATAGTGTGTTCAGAAATATTTGTTTAATGGGAAATGAAAGGTTGTATTGTGTGAGGATGAAACCACACAAAGCCCACGCCCTGCATGTCGTTGCATTGAAATTTGAGTACGAAAATAAAATCTTGCATTTCTCGAAATAATACTATTAAAAACATTGAAGTGATAAACTATTAATTGAACTTATAAATTTGTAATTAGGAATACTTAAATGATATATATGTTTTTGGGAAAATTTGTAAAGCTTTGAATTAAAAATACAATACGTTGTATAAGTTTACTCAGAAAAATCTATCACTTCAACGTTCAATATAAAATTTCACAAATACAAAATTCTCTTCTTAAAAAAGAAAAGAAATTTAAAGATTTCACGTGCTATGAGGTATGGCCTAATAAGATATTCAAAATCATAGCGAATAGTATTATAAATAAATGCTAATAAAATATTACAATAAATAAAAATAATAATTTGAAAAGTTTCACTTTATAAAATTGAAAATTATTTAATATGTTTGACCAAAGTAATAGGTGGTCAGCCTAAAAACCAAATGTGTAATACCTATTGGCAGTGGGCATAATAATCAACAAATGTATGTATTCTCCTCAACACATCAAAACTATAGATTTTATGCAAAAACAATAACATATATGTGTATTGTCAATTTCATTATAAGTGTGTTAGTAAATTTAAATGAATGTTTAGAGAAAATAGTAGTGACATTATGAAATTGCTCATACAATGTGAGTTTGTTTCTTCCAAGTATTTATTTCTGGTTAAATTATAGGTGGGCAACTCTATCACTCATTTTTTTATTTTGATTTTTGCGTCGAGAGGCTCTCTACAGTCTAGTATGGGGTAGATGTCAAGCATAAGTATTTAACATTTAACAAATTTAATCTAATGTCAATGTCAGTCCTGACTAAAAATCGATATATTTATTACATATAAACAAAATATAAATTCAACATTGGTTTTACGGAAAGTGAAGTGAATTGGTTTCATCGGACAATGTGTTTGTGAGAAAGGGTGAAATAATTAAAGTAAAATAATTAGGACTCTAGATTTTGAATATAACATTTTAATTTTAAAATATAATATAATATTTTTTATTTTTTTAATAAAATTACTCATTTTTTATTGGGATGAGAGGTGCTCTCCAATCTAGGATGCTCCCAGATACAAGTAGTCTTTAAATGCGACTTTTTGGAAATTTTTTTGGTTTATTTTTTGACCTAATTTGTATAGAATCTAGTAAGGATTCATTGAAATCACAAGTTTGATAGTTTAACTCTTCACAATCGAAGTGCCCCAAGTATTTTTGAGGGTGTTGAATCCATATATGCAATCAAAAAACTAGTTTAAACAACATTAATCAAGATTTGGCCACAAAAAGTTTCACTGGATTTCGACCATAAATCCATTGGAAACTCCAAAGAGTCACACTTAAAGACTACTACCTAGAGATGTGTAACATTTGTAAAAATAAAAATAAAATATGGTTGAGATGTGTCACGTAATATAATGTAAACATTTTAACTCTTTGAAAATAAAATAAAAATAACCCTATAAAAAATAATAATAATAAAAATAAAAATAACCTATGGTATTAAGAACCCATGGTATTCATGTGGAATATAACATATTTAAAGGGGAAATTAAACTAGGCTAGATCCATCTTAGTTTGATGTTATATTTAGATACATAATTAGTTGTAGAAAACGATAATGTTGAAACCATGTCGCTTGTAAAGGTAGAACATTTTTATGGATATGTTCGCACTTGGAATTTGTATGAATTTGTTAGGTCACCCTATGTATTTTTGAATGTTTTGTTTCTATCGTTGAATGAATATGCGTAGAATATTTAAATCTTCCCAAAGGTTACTTGGTGATTCAGGTAGGTGTTTTCAAGAAGAGTAAGGTTAAACAAGATTGCACAAAGTATAGAACAATAGTTGTTGCTCCATTCTAATGGTTTCTTTGATAATCACTTTAATATAATATATGTAATATGTTATCTTAATTTATGTGTAATAATGTGCTATAGAAATAGAGCTATGATAGATCTAGGATGGTAAGTTTAGAAATGAATAAGTTTAACTATGAAAGTGAACTAAGGTGAGGGGAGGAGGTGGAGAAAATATTAGGTAAAATGTAATGATTACATTTTATATAATATCTATGCCTACCTTCATCCATGTTTTACTAGCTTGCGAGAAATATTGGGTAAAATATAATACTATAATATATTATATTTTACCCAATATTTCCTCTCACTAGTCCACTTTTTATTGTAAGTTTTATTTATATTTGAAGTTTTAAAGTAAACAAACTCAACTATAAAACTAGCAATTGCACCAAGAGATGCAATGCAAAGGAACGCTGGAAGGTGGAGCGGTAGATATGGAAGAGAAGTGTCTTCGTGTTCTACATGTGGGACATAATGAATGTTAACAGAAGAGGTGGAGGCACTGACATTGAAGGCGGAATTTTATGAAAAGAACAAGTTTGTGACGATATGTAATATTGGATTTTAAACTGTGAAACATAATTTTTTTTGTGTCATCCCCAGCTAGGCAATATAAATTGTCTATGTAATATAAATATGTCTTGAATTTGTGTTTATGTAAATATGAAAATGACTTTGGAATACAATTATGTGATTATGAGGATCGTATTTGGACATAATTGATGAGTGATGTAAATAGGAAATAGGGCAGAAAGATGGAAAGGAAAGCATATATTTTGAAAAAACAGATAATATTTTTGTGAATAGATTATAATTAAGTCATTCATGATAATAAGTATGCATGTCGTTTAAATTATCTGAAAGCATATAAATGAGAATAAATTGGGTTGATGTCATGGAGACATTTTTTTAGAGTTTAAAAGGTAGCATTACTTCATGATAAGTATACAGATGGGAAATTTCATTGAGGCTAAGCAATTTCCTATTAAAATGTATAGAAATGAATTTTGTTGTCCTTCATGGAAGGAAACTTTAGTTGCCCGCGGAATAAAAACAGAGTACCCCTCACTGTTTGATGGAAGATGCCACGTGTACTGCGTATAAGCAGAGCCCTGGTTGAAGAATACAAAATGCCTCCGGATATGATGGCATCGAAAGTCGACTGGCACGTCCGTGTGTCACTGGGGGGCTGCAGGCATAACACTGACTCCATGAACGACCATATGGTCGGCTCCACCTCCTTTTTGTAGCGCGTCACCACGCAGTACACGAGGTAGCAAATATGTGGCGACCAGCACATAGGTCAATGAGCAAGCTGCCAGGACTACGTTTCTAGAATTCAAAAATCAAACAGTAATAACGAAAGTAACCTGGGCTAAAATTCTAAAAATCTTATAATACAAAAATAAAATAAAAAGTTTACTATTTAACATAATGGTTGTCCAGTTCTAGAATTATGTATTAAGGAATCCAACCCAATCCATGGAAACAAACCCAGTGTATCCATTAACATCATGATGCTGTGCAATTTTCTGCAAACCTACGGCTTCCCTAAAAACCATGTTCTCCGGCAGGTCTACCACCATGGCTTCTGCTCTAGCACCACAACATCAAAATCCAATCCCAACTCTACCGGAAAAGCTATTGACAGTGATAAAATACCATGAGCAAACAAAGCATTCGTTCAACAAATACGCCCGTGGCCCCCATGGCCTCGATTGGGCAAACTATCCCAACCCCTTCCGATGCTACGACACTGCTCCAGCAATCAGCCTTCTCCAATTTACACTCGAAAAAACTACCACCGATGATCCTCCATACCTCGATCCCTTCTTGCAGTTCCATGCCTCGAAACCACTCGACGAAGTGATCATTTCTCAGATCTTCTACGACAGCCTTGCACTCTCAGCCTGGAAACCACCGATTACTCCAATTTGTCTCTCAGGGTCAATCCCACTAGCGGAAATTTGCACCCAACCGAGGGGTATATAATCAACATCCCTGTGTGCGGTATTTCTGAAACTGCATTTCCTTGTGCACAAAATGATCTTTCCATCTGCACTTCTTCCACTCATCCCTCTCTGATCAATTTTTCTATTATCGAAGGGGTTGAACAAATGCAATTTAACTTTCATCAGCAAATCCAAAAGGATATTGGCATCAACGGTTAAGTTGAGCTCCAACTCTAGTAGCTTTACGAGAATGATGAAAGGGTTTTGATTTTCAAGCATCAAAATTTCGTTTAGTGAATCTTTTGCAGCATAGCCTTGGGACCACTTGTGAGATAGAGTTTCCATAAGTGAGATAGAGTTTCCTAGTTGACATGGTGGCATATTCAGCCAAGTGGTCCGAACAAGGGCACCATAATCGAACCATCGTAACTGGGTATTATTTTTGTTGTTTTAATTATGTATAATTCCCATGAATTATTTAAAAAAAATATCGTCGATATGTCATTATCAAATATGTGGAATTGTTAAAAATGTTGTTTTTTTTATATGCTATGAAATTGTGAAAGTTTTATTGTGGTTATGGACCATAGAGTGGGAAAGAATAATAACGCAGATGGGTTTCTGACATTGACGTCATATAATTCATTAAACAACAAAATCCATGGAACCGATTTCCCACACGTGCCCCATTAGTGGGCCTACAGAAGTCGAGGGTTTTCCCCATAATTTTGTGTTAACCGCATTCGCAAGAGATTCATTTTTACACTTTCTTCGGGGGGTACATGTTTTCGTGCAATTTTATAATCTTCTAACCAACGGAAATCAAGACATGGCTAGAGAAGCCATGAATATTGAAGTTTGTCCAGTCAACATGCTATTCGAATCCCAACTACATTACTGGAACGTCATTGAGAGTAGCATATAATTAAAAATTACAGCGGAAATTTCAGCCACAACTATCTACATGCACATGTGGTAGAATACTTAAATGCACTGAACCGGGGGTTCATAAAAATTTGAAGAAATTACAGTTTCTCATGCTGCCAATTTTGGGTTGATTTGTGATCCATGAGGGCAATGGGCAATATGTGAATTTTCCTGCTCAACCAGATATGCTTCGACCATGTTTGTGGAGATATTATTTAAATTTTTCCTATATCGATTTGGGAAGATTTTGATTTTAATTTTTTTTTACTGATATTAATCTAACCTTATAGAGGATTTAAGTTTTCAAACTGAATGTACAGTTTGATGGAAAGCCTCCAGAGAATTGATTATGTAGAATATAAGAAGAATGCACTTCCCTGTCTTTCCAATCGCCAATGCTTCTTCTTACAACTATCACTACACGAAGAAAGGAAAAATATGCACTAATGAAGGTGGCCTTTTTGTGTCTTTGAGGAACTTGGGAACAGGCCTGGAATTTCAAATCCTTTTTGCCATCAAATGAAAATTTGGTGATGTTTTTACATTTTTCACGCCCTTCATTTTACGTTCTATGCAAATTTGTGAGTGTCAGCCTCCCTTTATTGAAAAATCTCTTTGAACTACTCTTGCATCTCAACTAAATCATTAGTTTCCTTGTGATAGTGCCTTGTTTTTTCCCAAGTTCGTAGCCATACTTTTAAGATTTTATAAGGCTTCTCAACTTTTGAGGATTAATAGTTTTGATTATTTACATAAATTTTGACATGTGAAATGCACTTAGAAAGACCACATATTTAGGATGATGAGTATCCTCAACCAAAATTTGATGACATGGATTATCCATCCCTATAGCCATATTAAAGGTGAAAAACCTGTATCATGACACCTTTGATCTTGTAGTTATAATCTACAATAGTTTTTGTTTAAAGTAATAATGATTGTGTATATTTTTAATGCAACCATGAAGACATAAATTGATGCTTTTAATGGTTTTTTAGTACTAAACCTTGTGCATATTTTCTTTTTTATTTCTACAAGTTTTTAATGGTAATTTGAATGTTTGATAACATGTATATGTTTTTGGTATTGGAAGTTTCAAAATGACTTATAATGCTTCTTCATGGTTATTTTTCTGTAAAATTTTGTTTTTGCATATTGTTATATTAATTGTGATATAAGTAGTTTTACAAGCAAAGCATAGCCTAAAAATAAGACTTATAGAAAGGAATTCGAAACCTCAACAATAAGTGAAAATATAATAGTGATTTAATAAAAACATTAAAATGTTATAAAAAATCATAAATATCTATTTATTAATCCAATATTGGACAAGAATAAATTTTGGGTATTGCAGTCACCATAATTAATAGATCGTTGACAAAGTAACTTGCTAAACTTAGTGATAAAAATTTCCAACAAAAATTGCAATAAATCATTTAAAATTTGGAAATATATATATATATATATATATATATATATATATATATATATATATATATATATATATATATATATATATATATATATATATATATATATATATATATCTTGATAGTTTCTAGAGTAAGAAAACAAAGTTACAATACCATACCAAATACTTTTACTAGAGATTAGCTTAAGCTTACTTGAGGCAAATGGAAATGTAATGATACTTTCTCTTCCCAAATCACAGTACAAAAAGTCAACAAAGACAAGCTCCAGCGATAACATTCATAGAGAAAAACAAGAATGGAGACAATGACATCCATAAAAAGCAGAGGATAGGGACAAGTTACCTGTAATAGCTTTTTATGCTTAATAGAGGTCAAGAAACACTACCACAAGAATGAAAAATATGCAACAAAATCTAGCCCAAGAAATTGGAAATAAAATAATATATTTGACAATATCTTAAAACAAAAAGTGTGCACTCATAACAAAAGTACAAGAAGACAATGGAAAGTGACCTCATAAAATCGTAGAATAATGACAAGATACTGGAATTCCATTAATAAAATTAAAACTACCCTACCAAGCTACATATTATTTGCAAGAAGAAGAAGGAAAAATACAAAGCAAGGACATAACCTACACATGCAGATGATAAAAAAAAATCATTAAAAACATCATATATAAACAAAACAAAATTGCAAGGTGTGCCAAGAGAAGAGGAAGTCGAGAAGAGAACATTATGTGATCTAGGAATTGTGAGTGTACACTTCATAAGTTAAAAAAGATAATGTCGTTAACCCCAAAAGATAATGACATTAGCCTCAAGGGTTAACAATGATAATCCAGATGCAATATCTATCTCTCAAGTTGGAGAGGCTAGGGGTTGTCTCCCAAAGGTCACGGGTTCAACTCTCCAAGTGCTCAAGTGCTTGTAATTCAAGCTCCAGGGGTTTACCCCAATTACAGAACATCGGCAACAATGAAGTTTTCAGAGGTTTCTTAGGCATCTTTCTAGGGAAAGAAATACCATTAAACATGAAATTGCAATTTTGATATTAGAATTGGCAGATGATCTAAAACACCATGCATAAACAAAATATCCAAAGATCATATGAACTCTAAAATAGAACATCATGTGATTCTGAAATCATGAGTGCAGAACAGATCGAAGAGATTATACCCTTAGAATTGAAATTACAACCGAGAAAGTTTAAGAAACCTGGAAATAATAACTCAAAATAAGTCGTCCGGGAATTTGTGTAAACTTGAACAAGTATTAAGAGCCAGCAACCAAGGTTCCATTTCTGTTTTCGTCTTCCCTATAGTAATGACAGGAGTTTCATCATTTCAAGGAGATGAGAACAAGTGCCAAGTTCTCGGAAATTATTTTGCTAGAATAGATACCCTAAGACAGCCTAAGCTAAAGGAACTCTTAACTTTTCACGTCTTTCTTGGAGCACTCACAAATTGAAATCAAATTATGGAAAAATACATAAACAATAATCAAACCCAGTAGGAAAAACAAATTTTTTGTCTATTTAGTGGGATTTAAAACTTCACCTTGGCCTTGATATATGTTCCATATTCCAACATTATGGTAGGGAAATCATGATTGCTATTATCTCTAAAAATATTGACAACTTTGGACTTGTATCTTATGGTTCCTATAGGTAGGGCAGCTACAAGAGTTTAAATAAGAACACCCATTTTCACGCAATGAACTTCATGATCCCTGGCCAACACTTGCACAATATAATAATCTCATTATTGCCAATAAATTAAGAAATTTGCAACCATTTTCTGTTATCAATCATTATTATTAACAATTAATATTATTACAAGCAGGAAATTCTCACCATTTGTCAAGGACTCTATATGAAATTTGTTTGTTCACTTCATCCTCCAGTTAGACCACGAGTTGAAACCTCCATCACCATGGTATATTTGTCTCAATTAGGGTGTATTTGTCTCAATTGTATTTTATAAAGGGCAGTGCGAGAGGTTCTTACCCTTGTAATTGAAAATGGGTAGCATGAAGGTCATATGTGACTCTGAGAGTGGGGAGTGCCCTCCAGGAATTAGTGCATAGGTTGAGAGTTTCTCTTGTGGATCTCAGTGTGCTTCCTCGTTTCAATACTAAGCTCTTCAACTCCACCTTGGCAACAAGAAAGGGACTATGAATTCCATCATGGAGTCTTTCTTCGGAAAAGTTTTTTAAAGGGGGGTATGGGTGCCAGTACCTATGAAGTGTAAGAGTTGTGGAACGATCAACAATGTCGCAGTCTCCCATTAACTATGAACCGCCATAAGGAATGGTAGGCAATCATAGAATTTAAATCCTTTAAATCATAGGTCGTCGGAGCATTTAAGTCGTATTTTGAACTCAATTTTCTACTAGCAGTACTTTCCATTCGTAATTTCAGCCTTTAACACTTTAGGTATTGTAAATTTTTACGGTTCAAATTTCAAGTTAAACGTCAATTTGATGCGTCAAACCTTATGTGTGAAAAATTATACCCACCATCAAATACGGCCTAGAACCCAAAATACATCCTACAAGACGTCAAATTCCAGGCCTGCTTGGGAACTCTGAATATTGAGACAATGGACGACGGTCTGTCATGAATTTGGGGACAGCGGGGATGATCTTGAATATAATGAGTCCATCACTAACCATCTTATTGAGATCCTATCGAAACCTCTCTCTGGAAAAACTGTAACTTGCTCATGTGAATTTTAGGTGCGAGAGGGTACCAAAATTTATGGCGTGGTAAAATCAAAATTATAAGGCTTTAAATGAGAAGGTTGGACAGATGAGTAATAGTACAAGCTAGACAGATGACCAATTTTTATTGGTTGGAGGAAAAAAAAATGGAAAAATCTAATTGGTTGGAAGGGCGATAGACAAAGCTTCTCATTGGCTGGGGTGAACAGTGTTTGTTTACCCCACTTCAGCAAAGAGAACACCTTCGGTGTAATTAACAGGGTTGAGGAGAAATATTGAGTAACATGTAATATTTATGTTGGGGTGATGGGAAATATTAGGTAAAATGTAATATTTGGGTTGGGGATGGTGAGAAATATTAGGTAAAATGTAATAATATTACATTTAAATAAATAATTCGCCCCACATTTAAACACTTTTTATTGGGTGGGAGTAGTAATAAATATTGGGTAAAATATAATACCATAGTACTATATTTCATCCAAGATTTCCTCTCACCCAATCTACTTTTTATTAAAAAAAATTTATTTATATCATAAGTAAATTTAACTCCTATATAAACATTTAATCCCATTATGGTAGAGATGTTGTAATGTTTAACATTTTGAGTTGGTCAAAATAAAATAAAATAAAATAAATATAAAACATAAAATTAATATTAATAGCTATATTTATAATTATAATTAATAATTAAATCAATGTAGATCAATTTTAACCCCAGGTCTATCAAGCGCCAAGAGGGATCAAATCTTTTGAGATACAAGCCATTAGGGGAATTTTGAGGTCTAAAATGGACCTCCTAAGAAAAATGTACAATCAAAATGCACTTAATGAGAACCAATCACATTTTAGGGGATGACATCATCCCTAATGGTTAAGGTGGCATTTATTGAGTTAAAGGTACTTACTTGTCACATTCTCAATGGTGGATAAAAACTCATGGTTAACCATGGTAGTGCTCTAAGTACTATAGTGCTTTAAGTACTTTTAGTACTCATAATAAATGTCATTTCACACTTTTTGAATAAAATTCATAGATAAAATAATATATTACATTTATTATATTATTTTTATATAGTACATTCATTACATGTTATTATACAATTTAAATAATATAAATTTTAATTAATAACATATTATATAATTAAGAATTTATGAATTTATATTTATATTTTATTTTAAGTTATTCAAGTACAAAGGACAAATGGATTAGTTGTTCAATGATAATGATTTTTTTCTTGAAAAACTCATTCTTATTTTTAGTCACATCAATACAATTTTTTTATTAATTTTATTTTGGTACAACTTTTGAATTGAATTTAACCATGGTTACATGGATTGTGGTGCAAAAAGTGAATTGGAAATTCATAAATATTATTTTATTGATTTAGCTATTATTTTATTATTTCCTTAGGAGGCCCATTTTAGATCTCAAAATTTCCCTAATGCTATTTTAAAGATAAAAGAGATTTGATCCCTCTCAGGGCTTGATAGATTCAGGGTTAAGATGGATCTAGGTTGGTACAATGAAATTGTGTAGTGTTAGAAATTGTAGCAAGAAAGGATCATTTTGACTTATGCCTTAGTCAAATTGAGTAATTCAATTTTCCACATCAACAGGATGACTTGGATTGTAGTTAATTAGAGTGGCATGGCCTTGTCTACCAGTTAAGTCATTCAATTCGAGTTATGGGCTTGGAGTAGATTTTTGCATGTAGTGATTGCTAATAATTAGTAATCTATTTCAGTTATTTTTAATTGAACTCAATTAACTGAGCTCAAGTTAACTAGGATTTGTGTAAGGAAATGGGGGATTCCCCTATTGTTTAAGAGCTTAATTTCTCCTGAATTGCATAAGGAAATAGGATGACGATGGAGGCTTGAATTGGCTTAGTGTTGGCCAGAGGAGGGCAGTCAGCAAGAGAACAAGTTTATAGTGTAGAGTGTGTTTCAAAGTTGAAGCAAGACATTGTAATAATATCTCATTCTCATCTGATTAATTAAAAACAACAAAGGGGATTTTCCCAGTTGGGTTCCCCTGCAAAATCATTGTGTTCTTGTGGTTTTGATAGTTGCATGTCATTGCATGTGTTTATAAATTGAGATTTCCATTCTGTAGAACTGTAGAGGAAATTTGTAATCTCTTGTTTTTAGTTCGAATTTATTAGTAATAGAAAATTTCTATTAATTTACACATGGTATCGGAGCTTGAAGCACTATAGAAACTAGTTAATAGATCTTCTCCTTCAAAAAATTTGATTTGCAGATTCAATGAAACAATTTTCTTCCATGTGGGAATTTCTTTCAACGGATTGAGATTGGAGTATGCCTTGGAGGGTACCTCGAATTTCATAGCTTGGAAGGACAAGATGGAACTTGTACTCAATGCTAATGAAGTGTTGGAATACACCAAAACTAATATTCCAAAACTAGCGGTATCATATGCACATCAGTTAACCTAGTGGAAGAAGGATACCGCAAAAGCCAAGAGAACCATCATGGAGGGTGTGAAAGATCACATAGTCTCAAATGTACATGTCAAGGAAACTTGATTTCCTATGTGGAAGAACCTCATTGAATTATTCAAAAATAGCAATGATGCCAAGAAATTGGTATTGAGGGACAAACTCAGAAACATCTGATTGCAGAAAAATGAAACCATTCCTCATTGCCTCTCCAGATTCACTCACGTTCAAGATGAACTTGGAGGAGTAGGAGAAAATGTCTCATCTTCTGAGCTAGTGAGTCTAGCTCTCTTAAGCCTTCTGAAATCCTAGCACAACTACTAGGACTCTGAAAATGGAAGGGACAAATTGCTAAATTGGGAGAAACCTTGGCCCGATTTGGTGTAGGAAGAAATTCGAAGGAACACCAAAGATAGAGTAACATGCAAAGTTGAGGAGGAATATATTTTTTCCTTGGTTGGGAAGGGCAAGAAGGCCCAAAGCAAGATAGAGTATAACCAAAAACAATGTAAACTTGTAAACATGACTTGTACTGAGTACCCATTTTTTCAGGTAGAAAAAAATCATCCTATTTTGAAAAGTGTTGATTCAGAATACACATTTTTTAGCATATTTTTTACACTATAAATTTTCTTATGTGTCAAGTACGAACATTTTTTTTTTGGTGATTTTCATGCTAATTTTGAAAATTGTTGATGCAGGATCAACCCTTTTTTTTAGAGGGCTTATTTTGTATACCTTAAATTTTCTGAAGTGTTAAGTGTGACTAAGTTTTTTAAATGTTGGTGATTTCCATGTGGATTTTGAAAAGCATCAACATTTTTTTTAAAGACATATTTTTTATACTATAAATTTTTTTATCTCGTAAGTACACACAATTTTTTTTAAATGTTGACATTTTAACCATTTTTGAAGTTGTGTTATTTTTTTTCTTGTTTTTCATCTTAAGATGTTTGTTATTTAAGGGTTTTACAAATGTGTTTTTTTTTTCTTTGCAATGTTGTTTTATAATGATTTTTTTTTTTCAAATTTTGCAAAATTTAAAAATAATAATAACACTACTATTTTGAGGTTAATATTTTGTATATATTTATAGATTGTTAATTAATACTTCAATACACATAAAATAATTGTCACTAAAAAATAATACTTTTAAACACTTGACAAAAATTATAAATTTTACATATAGATATAATTAAAGAAATACATATTCGGGACCTTTTCGCTAAAAATGACATGGTAAACAAAAAAAAAAAAAAAAAAATATATATATATATATATATATATATATATATATATATATGAAATGTTGGAAAATTAGTCAAATTTTATGAATTTAATATCAAAATATGATGACATTTGAAGTTTTATTTTTTTGAAAAAAAAATGATTTAGATAAAATTTTAAGTAAAAATAATATAAAATTTTGCTAAAAAATAAATAAAACATTCCATTTAATATATATATATATATATATATCCTTCAAAATAAAAATTAAGAACAAAAAAATACAATTAAAAAAAACATTGAAAATTAAAAATATAATAATTAATAAAAACATTAAAAAAAGCACACACACATAAAAAAATCATTAATAAAAAACATTAAATAAAAATTTAAAAGAGAAACACACTTTAAAAAAAAATGTATTAAAATAAAATCAAAAGCGGATAAAAACATATAAAAGAAAATAATAATAATAATAATAAACATTTAAAAATTTAAAAAGAAATAAAGAAATCCGTTCTCGGTGAGGGCCATGGGGTGGCAGTGGCAGTTGCACAGCTACCACCTCCACCCAGAGTCATGGGGCAGCGGGGTTGGGCGAAGGTGTAGTTGCCACCCTCGCCCCATGACCCTAGGTGGGGTGGGGGTCTGATTCTGGGAATAAGGCTCCCCTCGCCCAGGCCCGTGGGGTGAGGAGGCTCAGCAGGGCAGTTGCGTGTTGCTACCACCCCTACCCATCCCCCTTGCCTAGGGTCGTGGTGCGTGGGGGTTGAGTAGGGGTGGCAACAGCAAAGTTGCACGCAAATGCCACCCGTGCCCAAGGCCTATGGGGCCATGGTTTTTTTTTAATTATTCGTTTTCTTCTAATATTTTTGGGATTTTTTTGTTTTTTATTTTTATTTTTTTAAATATGTTTTTTTTTAAATGATTTTTTCAATCTTAATCTTTTTTTGTTTAAATATATATATATATAATTTAATATGGGCTCCCCTGTATAGCTCCATGGCCACACGAGCCTTGGATGGGGAAATTCGATTCTGGAATTGTATTTCCTCGCCCAAGGCCTATTGGGCCATGTCTTAATCCTTTTTCCTTTTTAATTTTTAATGCTCTTTTGTTTTTGTTTTTTTTTTTTAAATGTTTTTATTTTTTTAAATGGTTTTTATTTTATTTTATCTATTTATTTATTTTTAATGTTTTTATTGCTATTTTATTTATTTAACGTTATTTTTTTCAACTTAATTTTTTTTTTTTATTGTTTCAATGTTTTTTTCTTTCATATTTTTTTTTATCTTTTTTATGTTTTTTTTAATGTTTTAATCATTTTTTATGTTTTTAATTTTCAATGTTTGTCTTTTTTTTTAATTTAATTGTATTCCTTTTATGTTTTTACTTTTTGTTTTCAAGGACATCGTTTTTTTTCTTAAATTGCATGTTATTTTTTTTTTAACATTTTCTTTGTTAAAAATGTTGAAAATTTACCTCGAAAAAAAAATAATATTCGAGCATCAACAATTTTTGTTTTTCTAGGTGTTTTTTTCCACAAAAAAAAAATGGTTTTATTGACTTTTACTAACATTTTTAAAAAATGTTGAAAATTTACATTGAAAAAAAAAATATATATATATATAATCCAGCATCAATTTTTTTGTTTTCAGGGTGTTTTTTGCACAAAAAAATCGGTTTTTATTGGCTTTTATTGTCATTTTTAAAAAATGTTGAAAATTACCCCGAAAAAAATAAAAATAAATAAATAAATAAAAACATTATTCCAGCATCAACATTTTTTGTTTTCAAGTTGTTTTTCATGTTTTTTTGGGGTTTTTTGGCTAGAATTCTCGTTTTGAGATTACAATTCCCGATTCAAAGTTTATATTGTTCAGAACAATGGCAAGAAGAAGGATCTAAGTAAGATAAAAAAAAAAAATTCACTACCACGAATATGGGCACTATGCAACAAAGTGTCTGCACAAGAAGGCTAACAAGAAGCCTTCTAGAGGAGCAGGAGGTGAAGCACTTGCCTCACAATTTGAACTAGACTTTACTTTAATTGCATGCATGCCCAACACTATAATGGGGAGTGTGTGGTACCTAGATTCAGGTGCCTCGTTCCATATGACATGATGCAAAGAATTTTTCAGTAGCCTATAGGAGAAGGATCTCCAGATGCACATAGAACTTGGGGATGATGGAAGGTACACTACCAAAGGAATTGGAATTGTAACCTTTAAGAGGGATTCAAGCTCTCATCTTCATCTGAAAGATGTTATGTATGTACCTGTGTTGAAGAAGAATTTGGTATTTGTAGCTATATTAGAGGATAGAGGCTATGATGTTGTTTTCAATAAGGGGAAAGCTTTTATTAGACATGTAGCTACCATGAAAGTGAAACATATTGGAGTTAGAGTGACAAATATCTACAAAATTGAAGTGGAAACTTGTGTTGCACTGCGTAGCAAGGCAGAAAATGTGCAGAGTCAAGATGTTAGAGAACTCTGGCATAGGCACATGGGACACTTACAATATGGGGCCTTAAAAATCATGCAACATATTACCATTAGTCTCTCGAAATGTATCCTTAACCAACATGATGTATGCAATCGATGCACATTGGGGAAATATTGCAAATCCACCTTTTAGGGTCGATATAGCATAACAGTATCAATATTGGAGGGAGTTCGCTCTGATGTATGTGGACCCTTTTCTACACCCTCTACAAAAAGACATAGGTATTATGTAATTTTTGTTGATGAATTTTCTAGAAAATGTCGGATTTTCTTCATGAGGAAAAAGGATGAAGTGTTTTCCAAATTTGTTGAATTCAAAGCATTGGTTGAAAATGAGACTGGTTAGAAATTGAAATCCCTGACAAGTGACAATGGAGGGGAATTTGTTTCTAACACCTTCAAGAACTTTTGTGCCAAGGAGGGTATTAGAAGAGAACTGATAGCACCCCATAACCCACAACAAAATGGGGTTGCTAAAAGGAAAAAAAAATTCAAGTGGGAGCAACAAGAGCCATGTTGCATGATCAAGGTCTTCCATTACATCTATGGGTAAAAGCATGCAACACCGCAGTTTATTTGTAGAACAGGAACCCTCATAGAATACTTGGCATGATCAAACCCGAAGAAGCTTTCTCTAGGAGGAAGCCAAATGTATCTCATTTTCAATTTTTTGGAGCTATTATGTATTATCATGTATCCAAGGATAGCAGGAAGAAATTGGAGCCTACAGCTGAGATGGGGGTCTTTGTAGGATACATAGACACTCCACATAACTATAGGGTGTATTTTCCCTCACTCGGGGTGACAATAGTGATGATAGATGTCAAATTTGATGAGGATTAGGCTATGAGATGCTCTCCAAAGTGAGAGCTAAGTATCCCACCATAGGAGGAGGTTCTAGCTCCAAAGGAGGACCCTCAGATAGAGATTCAGGATGTTGTGGAGCAGCCACATATGGAGCAGATAGGAGCTCAAGTGGAGGAACCCACCCAACCAGAATCTTTCGGAGAGTGAACGGAGAGAACCAAACATTAGGGAAATTTTGAGGTCTAAAATGGGCCTCCTAAGGAAATTATATAATAATAGAGGAAATCATAAAATAAGATTTGATTAGATCATCAAATTTTAGAGGGAAAAAAGAAAAAACTACTTTTTCAACTTATCTCCCAAATTTTTTACTCAAATTTTGAGAGGAAGTACTCGTTGGATGCAAAATTTAATTCCTCATCCAAGGAGTACCCATGTTACATACTTTTGATGGATCTTGCTACATGAAAAATGTGATTGCAATCACGCTTTTTCATGAATTTTTCATTTTTCGTGTAGCAAGGTCCATAAAAAGTATGCAATATGGGTACTCCTTGGATGAGGAATTAAATTTTTCATCGAACGAGTACTCCCACTCAAAATTTGAGTAAAAATTTTGGGAGATAAGTTGAAAATAGGATTTGAAAAAGTAGTTTTATTATTTTATTATTTTTTAATATTTTTACCCTTTTACTTAAAAAATGGTGAATCATCTCCCATGGTTGACATCATCATCTTGAATCCTACTGGTTCTTGTAAAGTTTTTTTTTTTTGTACATTTTTCTTAGGAGGCCCATTTTAGACCTCAAAATTCCCCTAATGTAGGCTGACAAGTTGGTGCAAGATGCTAGGGAGCATGTGGGATCTCCAACAACCTTGCACAGGCATAGGAGGTCACCAGACATATACACTAGGTACATGGCTCTCATGACATAACTCATTGAGTCAAAGCCTTCCTCATTTGAGGAAGTAGTTTCTCAACCAGTGTGGGTTGATTCCATGGTGGAGCAGTATGAATCCATCATGAAGAAAAATGTATGGAAGGCGGTGCTCACACCAAAGGATAAGTCAGTGGCTCATTCAAGATGGATTTAAAAAGTGAAGCATGCAGCTTATGGGAGCATCGAGAAGTATAAGGCCATGTTTGTGGCCAAAAGCTTCTCTCGGGTAGAGGGAGTGTATTATGAGGAAACATTTGAACCAATTGCAAGATATTCCCCGATCAGAAACCTTCTAGCATTAGTTGTGCAAATGGGATGGAAGATCCATCAAATGGATGTGAAGACTGCCTTGCTCAATGATATTGTTGAGGAAGAAATTTACATAGAGCGGCCAAAGGGAATTGAGACTTATGACAGGGATACACATGTGTGTAGACTCAAGAGAGACTTGTATGGTCTTAAACAAGGGCCCCGAGCATGGTACACTCGAATTGATACATATCTCAGTGGATTGGGCTTCAAAAAAAGTGAACAATATTCCAATCTCTATCACATTGTGGTATATGGAAAGTTGCTTATCTCGGTATTGTATGTTGATGACTTGATACTTACAGGGGATGAGTAGTTGATCCACTCCTGCAAGGAGGACCTTGCAAGAGAATTCCAGATGAAGGACATGGGCTTGACGCATTACTTCCTTGGGTTGGAGGTATGGCAAGGAGATCGAAAGTTTTTTTTGAGTTAGGGGAAGTACTCCTATGAAATACTTCAAAGATTTCATATGCAGGACCGCAAGCCTATGGACACACCTCTAGCTACAAACTAGAGGAAGGAGTCTACTTCTTCAAGAGAGGCAGTATATGCTACCATTTACATGAAGCTTGTGGGATCCTTGATGTATCTGGTGAAAAAAAGGCCCAACATACGTTATGTAGTTAATCAATTGAGTCAAGCCATGGTGAAGCCTACCAAGTTGTATTGGAAGGCAGCAAAGCATGTGTCAAGATACCTTAGAGGCACAACCAAGTATGGGTTATGGTACAAGAGGACAGAGGGAGTGAAGCTCCAAGGATTCACTTATGTAGATTGGGAAGGAAGTCCATGAGACAGGAAAAGTACTTCAGGTGCTATCTTTAGTGTTGGGTCTGCAGCTATTTCCTAGTACAATAGGAAACAAAGGTCTGTGGTACTCAAATCAGTAGAGGTTGAATACATGGTAGCAAGTCAAGCAACATATGTGGCCATATGGATGAGGAAAATACTTGTGGGTATTTTCAGTCAAGAGATGGATCCGACAGTGATTTATTGTGATAATCAAAGTTATATTAAACTCTCTGAGAATCTAGTATTGCATGAAAGGCCTAAGAACATTGATATTAGGTACCATCACTTGCGGGATTATGTGTAGAGGAGAATTATGATGCTACAATACATTCCAACTGAGGATTCGGATAAAGATATCTTAACAAAGGCATTGTCAAGAGGAACATTTGAATTCCATAAGTGTAGGATAGAGGTGGTGCAAAATCCCTTTCTTGCTAAGAGGGAGTGTTAGAAATTGTAGCAAGAAAGGGTCAATTTGGCTTGTGCCTTAGTCAAACTGAGTAATTTGATTTTCCACATTAGCAGGATGACTTGGATTGCAATTAGCTAGAGTGACACGACCTTGTCTACTAGTTAAGCCAATAAATTCGAGTTACAGGTTTGGAGTAGAGTTTTGCATGTAGTGATTTCTAAAATTTAGTAGTCTAGTTAAGTTATTTTCAGTTGAACTTAGTTAATTGAGGTCAAGTCATTAGTTGAGTCATTTGAAGGTCGGTTGAGTAGTAGAAGTGTTATTAACTCACTAATCTCTCAGTTAAACTAGTCAATCAACTAAAAATAGCTTAGACATGCATGGAATTCGAATTTCCTAGATATAGTGAAGGAAAATGCACATTCTAATTATCAATTGTATACTAGTTGAGTGTACACACTTTCTAATTAAGCAAGTGATCAATTCCTTGGGATTTGTACATAGAAATGGGGAATTCCCTTATTATTTAGGAGCTCAATTTCTCCTGAATTACGCAAGGAAATAGGAGGAAGCTAGAGGCTTAAATTGGCTAAGTGTTGGCCAAAGCAGGACAATTAGTAGGAGAACATGTTTACAATGCAGGGTGCGATTCAAAGTTGAAGCAATACATTGTGAAGTTGGGTTACACTTTTTGCCCTTTTTTGAGAAAAAACTTTCATTTTTTTCGGTTCTTCAACTTTCTGCAAGCTAAAACAATTTTTCTATTTAGAATTTCATTTTGCAATAAAAATAAAAGTTGTCGGAAATTTTGTTAGCTTTCTATTACTTATTTTTTGGAATTTTTTTATACACATTTGATATGTCAACTTAGTGTTTCTTTGAGTGTGTGTTTTTTAACAATCAAAGGATTCATAAGAAGTCATGTTAATACGCAATGTTGTATTCTTTGAAAATTAATGTTTTTGAAAAAAAAAATGTGTTACAACAATCTAGACAGAGTTTACTTCGGTTTTGTCATATTTACAAAGCCAACGGATGCATATCATAATCACTAGAATTTTTTGAATTGGTCCAATATGAAAAAACTGCATATTTTGAATATGTTTTGCGACGCAAGAAATTTCTTAACACATAAGTTATAAACTAAAATCCTAAAAACTACCCATTAGAGATGACGGACCAATGTAATGCACCATAATTTTTTCAATTTTTTTTACAATTTATTTTGGAAGATACAGAATTATGATTTCACTGAATCATAATGACCTTCAGAAATTGTTTGCACCCGTTTTATTACAAAATTAATTAAAATTAGTAAATATTTATGAAATTCCATAAAAGTTATATTTCCTGAAAGTAGATTCAATTATGAAAATGCTTGTCTTGGTTCCAACAGTTAATTCAGAATGTTTCATGGAGTTTAATCAGTCCAAAGTTGCAAATATGTATTCAGAGCTTGGCTCTGTGTAATTGCTAACGCGTGAGTTCGGCCGAACTCTTAAAAAAAGTTCGGTCGAATTGTTTTTTGCGCCGACGGCCCGTCAAGTCTAATGACATAAAAGTTCGGCTGAATTTTTTATAAAAGTTCGGCCGAACTTTTACCTGACTTTCCGTCAGCTGAAAAATACGAACATTCAAAGGACATTTCTTGGAGGTATGTGATACATTTTTTGGATTTTTTTGGGCTTTATTTTTTTTTAAAGTATGGATTTGGGCTTAATTTTCATGGAGGTATGTGATACATTTTTTGGATGTTTTTTGGGCATCATTTTTTTTTAAAGTATGGATTTGGGCTTAATTTTCATTGGTTTTTAAGTATGGATTTGAGCTTAATTTCGAAAGGACTCTTTTTAGGCTTAATATTCAAAGGACATTTTTTGGAAGTATTTTTTAAAGTGATATTTTTTTAGAGACTTTTTGGAAGTATTTTTTTAATTGGCATTTTTTAAGAAGTTGGAATTAATTTTCAATGGACATTTTTTGGAGGCATTTTTTGAAGTGACATTTTTTTAGAGTACGTATTTTGGGTTGAAGTAAATATTTTATAATGATTTTTTAAAATGAGTTTTTGTATAACTTTTTAAATGAAATTTTTTTGTAGGACTTGGAACGAAATATTTTGAGCTTCGTTTCATTTTTATAAGACATTTTTTTCTTGGATTTTTTGAAGTAAGTGTTTTGGATTGAAGTATGTAGTTTTTGCAAAAATTTTAAAATAATTTTTTTAGAATTAAATCTTTTGTGATGTTTTTTTAATTGAGTTTTTGTCTAATTTTTTGAAGGAAATTTTTTGAACTTCATAATCTATTATCATGGGAAATCGAAGGAATTGTACAAGAAAATATGATCGAAAAAGAGGCCCTGAAGAACGTAGAGAAGAGACGAGAGAATCTCGCAAAAGAAATATAGAAGCACTCTCAAATATTGAAGGGGAAAATCAACCTCAACTAGAAGTTGAAGCAGGTATGTAAATGTAAATATTACGATTTTGATATATTTAAAATTTTCTTAGTGTAAAATGTGAAGCTTAATTTTTATTTGATGAACTAATTTGAAAAATATTTTGCAATGTAAATAGATAGAGATATTCCTCAAAACATTGATGATGAGATACAAAATTTTGAAAGAGAAAGTGAAAGAGATATTGAACCAATGATTGAAGATGTTGAAAATGTTGAAAGAAATTCAACTGAAGAAATTGAATCACAAGGTATGTACACACACACACACACACACAGATATATATATATATATATATATATATATATATATGTTGAACACATGCACGTATTATTGAAATTATACATATATTTATTAATTTAGCTATTTATTGAATATGTAAACTTATTATGTACTATTCCTTCGAATATGTACAGATGAAATCAATGTCGATGATGAGATGTTAGAAAATTTTGACACTCACACATATGGAGATAAAAGAGCTGACCATTATATACGATATCGTGTTAACCGCATTTTTTATATGTGCTTCATAAAGGAAAATGTGACAGTTCAAGCCCAAATGTTGAAAGGTCTCCTATCATTAAAGAAATTAAAAGAAGCTACGACTTTATTGGGTATTCGAAAATTTACCAAAGATAAAAAAATGAAGAAAAATGTGGTAAAAATATAAATAGTGTTGTAAATTCAATTAGAAGATCTAGATAGAAAAATGCTTCAGTTGTATGTAGAGCAATACATATGGCAGTGGTTTCATCAAGTACTAAGAGAATCGCTTGGTAAAATATATGGCACAAGCATTAGGAACCTCACGAAAAACTTTGCACAAACATTGGAAATTTCGGTTGCAAATAGATGTAAATGATGAACTCACTTGTTGGAGATCTATTTGTAGGCAACCATACAAAGATAGACTTGGAGAAAATGTTAAAAAAATAATATATGAATATTGGAAGAAAAATTCACGTGTTTCGCCAAATGCAAGGGATGTGATGTGAAGAAGAATAGCACGAAATTAGTACGAAGAACATGAAAAACATTTCTTGGACACCACTCAGATAGAGTTATTCAACAAGTTCAAAGAAGAGAATCGTCAAATTCATGTTTCACTCAGTGCTTTTGTTCAATAAAAACCATGGTATGTAAAACCTATCACCGTACGCGACACTTGTTGTTGCCGTTATCATGTGGAATTTGAGTTATATTATGACACATTCCTTGATTTCGGTAGAACATTATGGAAGGATTCACCTCCTCCTTCCACTATCCATGATTTCATATCTCAAATTATATGTGAAAGAGAAAGCGATGAACTATTTTACAAAAAGAAATGTGTTGGTGGTAAAAAATACGATGATTGTGGAAATTTGACTAAATTTCAAAACAAATATCGTATTGATATAAATGATCAATCATTGTCCAACATGAAAGTGAAATGGAAGAGATATGAATATATCCATACATCGATTCAAGGTGAAAATAGTGCTAAAAGAATTGAATTACGAGAAGAAAAAAATTTTGTGATAGACTTTTTGAGAAAGTTTGAGGCATAAATTTATAAATACACCAAGCATTCCCATAGAGCTCAATGGCAAGACTTGCAATTCAAAAAATCTCGTGAATTTTTTTCACCAGGGACCATTTTTTCAGTAATTGATTTTGCAGAAAACTACACATTTGTTCCACAAAAAGAAATTCGGAGTGAATACTATCATTTTGACCAAGTCTCCATGCTCGTCCATATTCTATATAGACATGTTGAACAAAACGTCGATCATATAGAAAGCACCAGTGAAAATCGACATAATATTAAAGAATATCACTTTTATATCAGTGATGATTGTACACATGATACATATTTTGTACAACATTGTTTTGGAAAGATTTATGACTCTTTGAAAAGTCGTGGAATAACATTCAATGAACATTGGATATGATCATATGGATGCGCAGGTTGATTCAAATCTGCACGATCATTCTTTTGGTTGTGTTGTCTTCATAAGAAAACCTGCATTAAACATTGTTGGAATTTCTTCGAGACTGTTCATGGAAAAGGAGAACATGACAGTGCAGGGGCATGCATAAAACAAGCACTTTGAAGATATCAAATGAATCCCTCTGCAAACAGACTTGTGGACGCTAAAGAAGTTGTTCAATGGTGCATCGCTACTCTAAGCCATGAGACTAACGGATCAAGGGAAGTGCAGAGGTACATTCAATTTAATTTTTATTGGATATCTAATTTTAAACAATGTACATTTATCACAATTTGATTATCTCTGATTGATTATCTTTGATTGTATTTTGATATCATATTTAAATTTTTCTTTGAATTTTCCATATAAAAGGTTTTTTTGGCATATTGGGATCGAAGAAGTAGATAGATCAATTGGAAATAATGTTGAAACAATAAAAGGGACTCGAAAATTGCATTCAATTAAAAAAAAGTTGTCCAGAAATGTGTTTGCATTGGATAAAAGAAATAGTTTCAAGTAGTTTAAAAATATAGTTGCATAAATTCAATGAGCATAGTTTTGAGATATAAAAGTCCAAATGGAATAGTTGTCTGTGAACAAATATCAGTGGATCACTATGGATATATTTTCTTCATTAAAAGGTATTTTTCTAAAAGGATGTCCACTAAGTTTGGCAGAAGGGAAAGTATCACAATTATATATGTTAATGCATGTGTTTTACATTGAATATTTTTCATTTTAAATTAAGAATCTATTTGAAACAATTACCTATATAAGGTTACAACCTATGTTTTGTATCAAATTGAACTTTTGGTTTCAATGGGAAACTTTTATGGCTAATGTGTTTTTTTCTCGAAATGTGATACACCCCATTAAAATGGGAGACATATCGAAATGATTCTTATGGTGAAATAAAATAGTTTCGAGTAGTTTAAAGATATAGATGCATAAATTCAATGAGCATAGTTTTGAGGTATATAAGTCCAAAATGGAATAGTAGTTGGTGAACAAATATCAGTAGATCACTATGGATGTATTTGCTTCATTAAAAGGGATACTTCTAGAAGGATGGACTAAGTTGGAAAGAAGGGAAAATATCACAATTATATGTTAGTGTGCATGTGTTTTACATTGAATATTTTCCATTTTGTTGAGAATCTATTTTCAAAACAATTAACTATATACTTGGTTGAAACCTATGTTTTGTATCAAATTACTTTTTGTTTCTAAATACTATGTTTTTTACATTGAATATTTTTCATTTTATTAAAAATGTATTTGAAACAATTAAACTATATAAGGTTAAAACCTATGTTTTGTATCAAATCACTTTTGGTTTCAATGGGAAACTTTTATGGCTAATTTGTGTTTTTCTCGAAATGTGATACACCCCATTAAAATGGGAGATATATGGGAATGATTCCTATGGTGTAATAAAATAGTTTCAAGTAATTTAAAAATATAGATGCATAAATTCAATGAGCATAGTTTTGAGATATAAAAGTCCAAAATGGAATAGTTATTGGTGAACAAATATCAGTGGATCACTATGGATATATTTTCTTCATTAAAAGGGATTTTTCTAGAAGGATGGACTAAGTTGGAAAGAAGGGAAAATTTCACAATTATATGTTAATGCATGTGTTTTACATTGAATATAAAAGGTTTTTTCTCTCTCTCATTGTTTGAGACCATGGTTATGAAAATGAAAAACTTCTATTTAGATCTATTCCAGAGATTGACTGTAGGGACATTTACTGGACATGTCACCTTTCATAAAAGATGAGATCCAGAGGCTACCTGGCCCTTTATAGACTCTGCCTATAGAACTTGTAGAAGTTAACACTACCTGTCCCAATTATACCCTATGAAGGGTGTAGAGGACTCGTGGAATCACTCAAACTACTTTACGTAGACATAAGGGTGTATAAGAATGCATGTGTTTTACATTGAATAATTTTCATTTTAAATTAAGAATCTATTTGAAACAATTACCTATATAAGGTTAAAACCTATGTTTTGTATCAAATCTTTTCTGGTTTCAATGGGAAAATTTTATGGCTAATGTGTTTTTCTCGAAATGTGATACACCCCATTAAAATGGGAGATATATCGAAATGATTCCTATGGTGTAATAAAATAGTTTCAAGTAGTTTAAAAATAGAGATGCATAAATTCAATGAGCATAGTTTTGAGATATAAAAGTCCAAAATGGAATAGTTGTTTGTGAACAAATATCGATGGAGTCACATTGGATATGTCTAACTTCATTAAAAAATTTTTCTAAAGGATGTCACTAAATGATTTGGAAGAGGAAAGCATCACAGTATATATGTTAATGCATGTGTTTTACATTGAATATTTTTCATTTTAAATTTATAATCTATTTGAAACAATTACCTATATAAGGTTAAAACCTATGTTTTGTATCAAATTGAACTTTTGGTTTTAATGGGAAACTTTTATCGCTAATGTGTTTTTTTTCGAAATGTGATACACCCCATTAAAATGGGAGACATATCGAAATGATTCCTATGGTGAAATAAAATAGTTTCAATTAGTTTAAAGATATAGATGCATAAATTCAATGAGCATAGTTTTGAGATATGTAAGTCCAAAATGGAATAGTTGTTGATGAACAAATATCAGTGGATCCCTATGGATATATTTGCTTCATTAAAAGGGATTTTTCTAGAAGGATGGACTAAGTTGGAAAGAAGGGAAAATATCACAATTATATGTTAATGCATGTGTTTTACATTGAATATAAAGGGTTTTTTCTCTCTCATTGTTTGAGTCCTGATCTTATAAAAGGTTTCCACTAAATCCATCCCTATTAATTTTCATGTGAACCACATTCCCAAACCCACCCATCTATGTATCTAAGAGCCAAGCCAAGTGTATAAAGGGCTTATTTCATATTCTACTTTAACACATATGTGATTAATTATCATTAGAATTTATATGGTAGAAATACGTATAAAGAGTAATACTTAGTATAGATCTATTTTGATTTTAAGGAATAAAGGGAAGTTTTTTAGAAAGTTTATCTTAGGAGGTAGAACTAAACCGTCTATAACCCACAAAAGAAACCATGGCCCGTGAGCATCACATGCAAACACAACTTACTCCCATGTTTGAAACACCACCTCACATCATCATAAGGGTTGGAAACCATTAAGCAACCCATACTAAGTTTGATTGAAGGTACTTATTGTTATGCAGGTTTATGGATTGACAGAGTCTAATGGGGCAGGGTCCTCGACTGTACCTATGATGAAAGTAGACATTATGGAACAGCGGGCTTGCTTACAACTCATGTGGAAGCTAAAGTGGTGGACACAACTACTGGCAAAGCTATGCCCCCAAACCACAAAGGGGAGCTCTGGTTGCGGGGACCTACAATCATGAAAGGTATTCCCAAGTCATCTTCAAAAATTTTCTGTTGGAGACTACTTTCAAAGCATTTAACAAATTTGCAGACCCGGTTGATTGGAGTCTGTTTTTCAATTTTAAGATAGTGATTTCAAAGAATTTAACAAATTTGCAGACTTGGTTGATTGGAGTCTATTTTTTATTGGAGTCTGTTTTTAAATTTTAAGACAGTGATTGCAAAGCATTTAACAAATTTGCAGACCTGGTTGATTAGAGTTTGTTTTTCAATTTTAAGAGAGTGATTTGGATAGTGCCCTGATCCTTGCATCCATTAATTATGAGCAAAATCTTAAGCTGTTATATCACAATTATAAACAAAAAATAATAATTAAATAACAAGTGAAACTACCTATCGCGAGAATGACAATAGGGGTGCCTATTAAACATTTTGTACACCAAAATCGAAATCTATAGTTTTTGTAGCCACAACGTTCTCAAGCAGGAATAATATTGCTTGAATTCGAGAAATTGAACCACGCAGGCATTCTGAGATAGAAAACGGAGAGTTTAACACAACTAAATATTCTATTAATTCAGGCCTACCACACTTCACCGACAAATACATCACCATGTGTCTCACTATATAACTATGGGATGACTAGATTCGATGGACATAAGAGATACTAACTCACTTACAACTTAATTACATTGCAAAAAAATAACTTCCAAAACACCACCTTCTAAGTGAGGTAAATTAAGATAATTTACTAAAAAGACAACTCAACAAACCTATCACATCATTCTAACATTCTAATAGCTCCTAGATCAATGATTTAATTTAATATGATGTCATAACAACCTCTTCAATAGCTTGAAGGTTTCAACTGCTCCATGCAGGTTATTTTGGTAATGAGGAAGCAACTAACTTAACTTTGGACTTGGAAGGTCAGTCCTGAGTAAATTTAATTTAACTACTTTTAATATGAAATATGAACAGTAAATTCTTAGCAGAAGCAATAACCCGGAAAGGAACATACCCGGAAAGTCGCAGCAGAAATTCGCAGACGAACCCGGGCGATCCCTGAAGACGGTGAAGACGTCGTGAAAGACAACCAAATTCCTGCGAACAAAAAAAATCAAATTAAAAAAAACTATCAAAAAATAATTATAGAAAATAAAAAAATTAACAAAATTTACCTCAGCGTCGAGGCGCAAATCAACAGAAATCAACAAACAAGACCTCGTTGCACGAGACACCAAATCAACTGAAATCAACGAACAAGACCTCATCGCACGAGACAGATGTGAACAAGAATTGCGCAAGACACCAAATAATTAGAAATCAATGAACAAGATTTCGTGGCGCGAGACAGATGTGAACAAGAAACCTACAACTGTTTGCAGGCGATATATTTATAAAATAATAGTTCGACCGAACTATTTTAGAAGTATGTCCGAACTAATAGTTCGACCGAACTTTGTTTGCCGGTTATCCAATCTCCGGCCAAAAATATGTTTGCCATTGTCGTCAATACGTCGTCAATGTAAACAACAGAACGAGTTCGACCAAACTAATTTCGAAAGTTCGGCCGAACTATTGAGGGAAAAAAATTTCCGCCCCCGATTCTCACAAAAGTGTTACCCATCTTCGCACTTTTACCCAATAGTTTCTCATTATCGTATTATTAATGAAAAGAAGTGGAAGGTTTTTCCTAGTTGGGTTCTCCTCTAAAGTCGTTGTGTTCTGGTGGTTTTGATGTCATTGTGTTCTTGTGGTTTTGATGGTTGAATGTCATTGCATGCATTTTTAAATTGTTATTTCCATTCCAAAGAATTGTAGAAAAAATTTGTAATCTCTTGTTTTCAATTCGAATTTATTAGTAGTAGCAAATTTCTATTAATTTCTACATACATAATAGTTGAGTTTTTTTTTTTTTTTTGATAGATATTTATTAAATTTACAAGTTTGAGTTGTGTAAATTATATAATTTAAGTGTTTTAGAGGTTGTAGTTTGAGTTAGGTATGATTTACATAATTCAAATTTTTAGGCTATTAAATTCATTTCTATAATAAATAATACATTTAAATAACGAAAAATTACACTCTTTACTAAGTAAAAATTTAACCAAAATATTAAAACTTACAAAAATAAAATAAAACGGTATATCCTTTAAATAAAAGAATAATCCTTCTTTCCTTTTATAATAAAGTATAGTTATAACTTTATATACCTAGATAGTTAGAAAATGGATGTATTACCATATGGCTATTTTTTTATAATTAAATTAAATTATTATTTTTTGGGTTTAAAATATAATTTATAATAGATTTTTAAAAAAAATTTGTTATTAAAAAATACTTATATTAAATTGCTTATCTATTTATAGTTGTTATTTATATGGTGTTATAGGTTATTTGTTATAATGATATATCAATAATGTGTTGAGATTTTATTTATATTAATATTTATTTCTTAAATTATAAGTGATTTTGGGTTGGTTAAATTTTCTATTGCCTCCAAATCATTGCTATACAAAAATCAAAGAACATTGTTTTGGCTTATTCACCATTGTGGTCTATCACAAAGGAAATTAAATGGCGAGGGTTTTGTTTTCCATCCAAAACCATCAAAATTCTATAACAAGTTTACCTCTAAGTCACTAACAGAGACAATAACAAAATTACAATATATCATTTGCAAGTTACCAGTAGCAATAGATTTACTAGAAGGAAACTAAATTACTAAAACCAAAAAATAATCCCAAAGGAGTGGATGAGAATCAATTTTCAAAGGATGTTACTGGGGTTGGATCCTAGCCATTTGTGCCTGCTAGTGTTGGAGGTTTGAGACCACATTGTAGGTGATCTTCAATATGTGTTATGTGGGCATCGATATTGACTAAATAGGAGCATTGGTGGTGTTGGACCCTTTGTATTTCATTGTGACATGCAATGATCTCATTGTGATCCTCGTGCTTTTCGTAGAGCACCCTTCCTAGGAGCATTTTCATTTGGGAATGGAGGGTGATAAAATTGAGATATTGGCTATGTCATCCCTTGGTGTGGCCATGGTTTGGAACCCATTTGGCTTCTTCTATTCAAATCTCAAAATCAAAATATGTTTGGCTATCATTAGTGTTTAAGGCTTCTAACTGTAAGATTTCCTCCTGAACTTTAGGTAGAGTGGACGAGTGAAAGATAACCACTATTGTTTGAGCTTGCATCTATGCTTGAGGTTAGCCTGAAGAGGTACAACCTCCAAACCCCCGACACGAGCACATGCGTTGGTGGGCCATAATGTTCAAAGGAGATAAAATAACTAAGATAGAGAAACCTCAAAGGAGGCGTAAACTAATAAAACAATCCAAATGCAACTAAAAAAACATTGTAAATATCTTCACCCCTTGCTTTTAGGTTGGCTAGGGGATAGGGCGAGTTAACAATGAAGAAGAGGATGTTTTCAGAGGGTAGCTCCTGGCAGGGGCAACAAACCAAATAACCCAAGACACTCCAATGAAATTCAACACCACGGAGATGCCCTACAAATCATGGACAAAACTCCACCATGCGAATAAGAGAAAGTTGAATAATTTGCTAAGACTAGACATAAGAGGAATTACCCTTGTGTTGGTGGTCCACTAGGCGTTGGAATGATACAATCGATGCACTTCTCTCCTTTGCATGCAGATTTGAATTCCAAAACTAGCCACCACTATGACTGCTTCCCAACTCCAAGCTCGAAACATTGTCACATGAGATGTGTAGTGAGGCTCTAAGCTAGGAAGTCCAGAACTACTATAATCCAACATGTCCAAAAATCCAACACTGTGGGGGAAATATCCCACCTATAATTAGGAAACACCAACGTAACAATAAAAAAACATGGAGCAATGATAGGAGATACAAGAGCACTTGATAGAAATGGGAGCTACCATCTTTAGGCACAAAAATGTGAAGTCAATTAGCATGTGCAAGTGCATGGGGTGGGATAACCACACCATCCCCCCTCTTTAATGCAAGGAGAGGTGGCGGGGTGGTGAGCTCCCCGCTATGTCCATTTGCTCCATTTTATACACCCTGATTAGGGATAAATCATAAATTAATATTAATATTGAGTGTTTGTTATAAATAATTTTATATAGTTTATAAGTCGTTGCCCTAAACAAAACTTTTAACAATTTAATAATTAATTTTTATGATACAAGTTTTTATTTTGATATTATAAGATTCTCCCTCACATCAATCATATTATAATCTTTATTTTAATTTTAATTGCACATCAATCATATTATAATCCTTATTTAAATTGTAATTGCACATCAATCATATTATAATCTTTATTTAAATTGTAATTGCTATGATATTGTATATTATCTCATTATAGTAACATATCCTTATTTTAATATTTCTATTCTATTTTACTATATTAAATAATTATTTCATACTAATATTCTCATTCTTCATCATAACTTGTTTTAATTTATTATTATTATTATTATTATTATTATTATTTCAAATAAATAACAATAATTGTAACTACTTTATTTTCACATACTTTTACGTTTTCTCTTATTAATCATTTATTTTATTAATAATAAAAATACATTATTTCTCACTTACCAAATTAATCAATTAATAATATAATAAAAATATGGTAAATATCATAATTTTTTTTTTCTAAGTAAAACTATTCTATTAATAGATAAAAAATATTTACAGCAAGCCAAAGCCTGAACATTTCCCTATGCAGTGGCATTTGAACATAAACTCCTGAGGAGCACTGCCCTGAAGTAGGGAAACCAGTGCCAAAACAGAATTCACAAAAAAATCCCTCGCAGGGGAAATATAAACATTAGTTTTTGGATCCCATAGCTGATAACAAGCTGTAAGGTAGGCGAGATAACAATATAACAAGCTGATAACAAAAACTTTGAGACAGACAAGAGCAGACCCAGAAGAGAGGGCCGAGCCAGAGCACAAAAAGCAGTAGGAGAGGGTGGAACTACTCATCAGGATCTTCTTGGACGACCCTGCACCAGAATTCATCAGGGTTTCCATCTGCATCATACAGGTCCTCAACTGAATGGATAACTTTCCCGGTCGAAGGAGGAACCATCCCTCCGCTAATGAGATCAGCAGTGTTCCGCTTCGGGCACATGAGACCACCATCAGTATGCCCCTCGCTCGCTTGACCACCAGCATTCAGCATCATGCTCGCTTGATCGTCGACTAACTGCATCCCGCTCGCTTGACCTTCAGGCATAGAGATATCCTTTGTCTGCCCCTGCTGGGCAGAGCTTCCCAATCCCTGCAAATTCAAATTAACATTGTGCATCAACCCTGCCTGCAAGTCAGAGGACGAGACAAGACCAAAAATGGGATCCACATTTTGAGGTTCTTCCAGAAAGGCAATCGTGATGGAGGCAGTGATAAGAGGACGGTTAAGAGAACTGAGGAAGGCGAAATGCGCCTTGTGAGTCTGAGCAGGGGGAGGAGGGGGAACAGGGGTGCCAAGACAACGCCCATAGCGAAGCCTACGTCCACGAGGAGCACTGGAATGACTATCATCATAAGAAGAAGACGACGAGGTGGTGCTAGGAGTGAGCGAAGGACGACGCAACCGGCCACATGAGGATCCTCTGCGGCATCGCATTCGATGCCGGAGGCGTGGCATGATGGCAGACTCTATGGGGATATTAGGAAGAGGAGAAAAAACCTGCTCAGGGGCTGAGACCAACTTGTTAGGAAGCAATAAGAAGGACGCGTGCATGCAATTTCCTGCGAGAGAGAGGTGAAAGTTGTTGCCGAGGTCAAGACAGCAGTTCAAACTTCTTCTCAAACTAGTTGACGTTCGCTTGAAAGAAATACCTGCGTCTGGAGAATAGTTCTGAGCGATTGGCATGGGAACATCCGCCATATCAATGAAATTATCCATAATATCTCCAGAGTACCGAAGAATCCAGAGCCGAGGACCTGCAATTAATTTACCAAAGGGCCGGATCATTTTACAATGCTGCGAATCGTTTTGAAAGTCGGACAGAGGATTGTTACCAGTGCCAGGCATAAATGCCATAACACCACACACAGCCAAAATTAAATAACCATCGTCCTCCAGCTCGCGGGGTGGCAGGTGGCGCTCAAACTTACTCCACCCCCATCCCATCATCTTAAACTCTCGCCTCTCCACCCGCATCCAGGGATGGTAAATATCATAATTAGATAAACTCTTTATATTTAAAGTTTTCGTTATAATGAAAACTCTTTAATTTTAGAACTTCTAATATAAAATTATGTATTTATTTTATAGATTATTTTTACAAGTTATTAATTTATGATTTTTATTCTATGAATATTATTGGTAAGTGATTAAATTTTATGGTTTTGAATAGTTTGTAAATTATATTGAATTATGTTTATAAAAATATTTTTACAGGTTATTAATTTATGGTTTTTATTTTATGAATATTATTAGTAAGTGATTAAATTTCATGGTTTTGAATAGTTTGTTCATAATCTAGAATTATGTTTATAAAAGGGAAGAAAAGTAAAAAAAAAAAAAAACATTTTATATCATTTATATCATCATTTTTAAATAGATTTTCACCTAACTAAGATTTCATCAAAAATCACTTATCTCTAAACTTTTACAAATCATAAGTATTTTTTCCATAATTAAGCTTACTTAACTTACTATCTCATTTACAAAACCTCCTTAATTAATATATGTATTATGCACTATTTAGATAAAATCACCTCATTTCTATTAATTTCCTCAATACTAAAAAAAACTATTACGATTATATAGTTTAATGATTATAAATAAATATTATTAATATTTTAAATTATATTATATTAAATAAAATATATTTAATACATAGAAATTTTAATTTGAATATTTAAAAACAAAATAATTTTATTATAATTATGTTTTGAATGATTTTTCAATAATTAGTTTATTTGGTAAATGGAGTGATCCATTAGGGCTATAATCATTGGATTCACTAACTGTATTTTTAACATAGATATTAGTTAATAAAAAATAAAACCAAAAATTTTATAATTTTTTACATGGCACTCTTAAATCCAAATTTCTGTGATCCATAATTGTAGATGAGTTGACTCTATTTCAATGATGTGATTAAAAAACTCATTTACAATCTTAAATTCATTTATAATATAAATATTATAATTAATTTTATTAATAATTTTAAATAAATTATTAATAATTCATATTATTTTCAATTTAAATTTAAATTAAATATTAATCGAACTTCCTACAAAATACTACTTAAGGTAGGAAATAAATGAAGTTGTATGATGACTTTTTATTACTTAATATTAATTAAGATACAAAAAGGGGAGTATTTCGGAAGTTTGTTATTTTTCAAAAAAAGTTGATTGAGGCCATCCCTATAGAGGCAATAGAGCCAGTGGCAAAGAGAAAAGCTGTAAGTGCGTCTTGCAGTCGCTCGAATATGGTTACGGAAGTCGTTGCAGAGGACACTCTGTTGCCATTTTTGGGATTTCTTTTCATATCTCCCATAAAGTAAGGATTTTTTTTTCCCAGTGACATTAGCCAATTTATTAAAATTAATAAAGGTTTATTAATTTGTATAAAAAATTAAACATAGGTGAAATTTAAAAAATTATAAATTATTATAATAATTATATTATAATATTTCATTTTTTATAATTAGGTTAGAGAAATTTACTTAATATTGAATGTATTGTTAAAATACGCTTTGGTATTAAAAACATTAATTCACAACTAGCAATTCCAAAAATCACTAAATCTCAAAAACCAAACCATATATATTATCATTTTCATTTTATAATGTGGAAATAAAATCATTGAACATATCCCAAAGTTAAATACCTGTCAAGTAAAACCCAAAAAACAAAACCATATATATAACCACTTTCATTTTATAATGTGAAAATAAGATCATTGAACATACC
Organism: Pinus albicaulis; assembly: GCA_034641835.2. Classification (NCBI taxonomy): domain Eukaryota; kingdom Viridiplantae; phylum Streptophyta; class Pinopsida; order Pinales; family Pinaceae; genus Pinus; species Pinus albicaulis. The sequence continues at coordinate 798,410,653 of CM076583.1, forward strand.
CTAAATTTAAATGCCTTCCACCAAAGAGTAGATACGTATATGTATAACCACTTTCATTTTATAATGTGAAAATAAGTTCATTGAACAAACCCAAAAGTTAAATGCCTCCCACCAAGGAGTAGATCTCCTGGGAAAGTAATAATGTTCTCAAAAGTATCACATGCAAAGTTTGGTTACTAAATATATATATTATTAATCATAGTACACAAAAACATTAATTTATTAGTATAGCCTCATAACTTTAGTATTTATATAATAATTATCATGGTTATATTATAAAGGAGTGAGTGAAATAAATTATACCTTCAAATAATCAAATATTTTAAATAAATACTGCTAGTTAATGAATATTTTTTATTTTATTTAAAATATTTTAAATAAATACTGCTAATCAATGAATATTTTCTATTTTATTTAATTTTATAAGTTTTTTTTTTAATTAACGTTAAGAATATTTGAAATTGAATTTAATTTTTTTATTAATTTTAAATGGGAATTAAACAAAATTTAATCACATATAAATATAAATTTATAATGAAAATTTTAAATTATCAATAATTATTAAGTGGATGGTAAGGATTTAAGCTTCATGAAATATTCTAGAATATTTTTATTAATATTCATAATTTAAAAGTTGAAATTTATAAAAGTAGTTATACTCTTTTTTCTCCTTTAATTAAATTTATCAATTGAAAAAATGTCATATAAACAAGTGTAATATCAATTGAATTATGATTTTTAGAGCATGTTGTATTGATAAGTCATGATATTGGAGCAAAGCCTATTTACATCTATTAAAAATGTTCATAGTAAAGTAAAGTAAATCTTCATAATTCAAAATATTATTCCATGTTTTTTAAATGTACATATGTTTAAATTTATATTAATAGTTTACCATTAATAATAAAACAATAATTTAAAATAAAGTTATCAACAATACAAATAATAATTTAAAGTAAAGTTATTAATAATTAAAATAATAATTTAAAATAAAAATATAATTTAGTTAGTATTTATGTATGTTTTAAAGCTTTTGATGTTTATTATGGATTGATGTTGGCTAGCATTTCTATTTACATGGCTACTCTAGTATATTAAATTTTTATTATATGAATAGGCATGCTTAATTTTAAATATAGTGGAAAATTCTATCTTAATTTACTTATCAACCTAGCACTAAATTCTAGACTGACTCATTACCGTTATTCAAGCTTGAAAATCTATCAGAATTCAATTGTCAAATCAACAATGAATACAATCATTACTAGTTGCTATCACTCATCATGTCATTTAAACATAACCACATAGTTACTTACAATTCCCATCATTGAGTTGCCAAACCAACACTCAAGATAGTCATTACTAAACCAACACTCAAAGATAGTCATTACTAACTACTCTTCACACTCTAGGCTAACTCATTAAGTCATTTAAACATATAATCACATTATTTAAATTGTGGAAAAACTTATCATAACTAAGTTGTCAAACCAACTTTGAAAACAACAATCGCTTACTACTATTTGCACATCTAAACCGATTCATCATTGTTATTCAAAGAAAACCACACTACCTAACTGAAAATACATAAAAATACAGACTTTCATTCGTGATGCCAAAAAACCTTGAAGGGTTAACATGTTCCCATGTTTGTTTGTTTGAAGAAGACAGAGAAATATACCTAATTAAGAACAAATGCATTCCAAGAAACAAAAAAACATGATTTTCATAAACATGGAATGTCAAACGAGAAATATATTTTTTATATAAAAAAAAAGTTCGATTCACGTGTTAAATTAAATTCAGGAGCAGTTGGACTTTGAATACAGCACGTTACGCCAGATTGCGTGCCGGCGATGCTTTGGACTCTGTCGTCCCTCCACTTTCACGTGATTTAAAAGAATGCGATCATCACATCGGCGCACGGGAAGCATTAAAGGAGGGGGGCGCAACCCCGTGGGTCTCCTGTTGAACTGACCGAGCTATTATTAACCTCCTGTTCCACATTCATGTGTTTCCCGGCCATTCTTCAAATATTACCTACTTCCTATTATTCTGCAACCCCTTCATTCGGGGCACAGAGCCACCAGCCAACAGTACTGGACACGATGGATAAGGATAGTTTATCAGAAATCGATAAAGGAAAGCAACCAGTGCAGGAAATTAGTTTCCCAGAAATCGATAAAGGAAAGCGGCCCCTGGAAGAAACGTCGGCAGAAGAAGAAAGTACCAGCGGAGGTATAGTCCGATCCCATCAATGGAGTCTGAAAAAAAAAAAACTCCGCGCGCCGAAAGCTGCTTGGCTCGCAGTTGATTTGTCGGCATGAATTTCGGTTAAAAATCCCGCTTCGCTTTTCTGTTTCGTAATTTCCCCCACCCCCCCTTATTTGGTTCGATCGGACGAAGAACTCGAGTGGCTAATTAGTGTTTTCGATATTCACAGGTATGGCAGATTTACCCTGGTTCGATCAGCGCCCTGTGAATGAACAAAAGGGCCCTGATCAGTTGGATGATGCAGATTCTTCCCTTGCTTTCATGGGATTGCTGAGGAATAGAGAGAAAAAAGATTTGGTATGTTTTATTAGGTTGAGTTCATTTTTCGGATTCATTATTGTTGATGTTTCGAACCATCAAATGTGATTTATTACATTTTAGTGTAGATGTCTAGAAGTGATTCATTTTTTTGTCTTGAAGATAACCACACTTGAAGAATTATGCATTTTAGTGTAGATGTTTGAAACCATCAAATGTGATTCATTCTTTTCCCTTGAAGAGTGGAGATTCATTTTTGTGTCGATGATGTTTGGAACCATCAAATGTAATTCATTCTTTTGCCCTGAAGATGAACCATACTTGAGGAGATGAGTCTAACTATTAAGTGGTGATTCATTCATTTTTGTGTCGATGTTTGGGACCATCAAATGTAATTCATTCTTTTGCCCTGAAGATGAACCACACTTGAGGATATGAACCACGCTTGAAGGTTCTAGTAGAACCAGTAAGTAGTGATTCATTTTAGTGTCGATGTTTGGAACCATCCAATGTGATTCATTCTTTTGCCCTGAACCATTTAGCGTGGATGTTTGGAACCATTAAATATGATTCATTTTTTTGCCATACAGATGAACCACACTTGAAAGTTCTAATAAAGCCCTTAAGTGGCCATTTTAGTTAGTGTCTACATTTAGAACCATTACTTGTGATTCATTCTTTTGATCTGTAGATGAATTACACTTGATAGTTGGGTCCTGAAGATGAATAGCACTTGATAGTTGGGAGTTTTAGTGTAAACTTTAAAAACTCATCCAAATAGATTCATTTTTTTGATGGTTGGGAGTTTTAGTGTAAACTTTTAAAATCATCCAGATAGATTCATTCTTTTGCCTAGAAGATGAACTTGATGGTTGAGAGTTTTAGTGTGCACTTTTAAAACCATCCAGATAAATTCATTTTTTGGTCCGGAAAATGAACCACATTTAATAGTTCACATTTGATGGTTCACAATATAGACATTTGATAAACATGTAACAGATTTTGAGAGTAGCACTGGAATGGAATTTTTTAAACATTTGTTCTGTTTTTGCAGGAAGTCCGGAACCCATTCCATGCTTCAAATGTCGGAGAAAAGAGTGAAAATATTGGCAAATCATCCCCGACTAGTTTTGCAAGTGATAAACGAGTTATCTGTCAACTGCCCAATTTAGATCTTTCTCTGTTGCCTCCTCGAGTGCCCTTGGGGTTCTTCCTTAATCATCACAGAGCGGCACCCGCTGCATGGCAACAGCAGTACTGCCCAGTTTTATCATCCCCAAATCCTAATATTTTTAGGTATGGCCTTTGTTTTTTCTGGTATTGATTCATGAACTTGTGTGGGTATAATGTAATTTTTTTTCTTTTGGTTCTAAATTGAGTTGTTTGTTTTTTTGTGTGTTCCATTAGGTCTCCCACGCCGGGCGCTGAACAGCAGCCCTGTGAGCTCCTCACAATTTTCTATGGGGGAAAAGTGAACGTTTACAATGTCTCTGCAGATAAGGTGCTTTACTGTTCAGATTTTTTTTGTTGGGTTAAATTGGGAAGTTGGCAACTTTGGAAATAAGTTCCATTACTTTCACACTTTCACAGGAGGTTAAATGCAATCTCATTTACCTCTTTATTCTGGCTGAGGTTACATACAGCTGGTAAAAAACAAAGGGAGCATCTTTGAAGTACTTTAGGGTTAAGATTAAATGCAATCTCATTTACCTCTTTATTCTGTGGTAGTTTTTCTAGGCAATGTTTTGGCTTAGAATTTGGCAAAGATTTTGAAAAAATCCTGCAAAGATTTTATCAGAATCATGTTTACAGTTGTTAAACTCTAGTATTTTGAATGCCCTAAAGGTTTTTGATAGCGCTGAATCCATTTCCACTATCAAAAATGGATTCCAAACATTCCAACTACCTGATTTCTTGAATTTTAGTTGCCCGGATTCGGACAAAAAACTGCCGTCGGAACTATTCCGTTGCCTAGATAAACAACTCCATTTATTCTAGCTGAGGTTACATACAGCTGGTAAAAAACAGGAGGAGCATCTTTGAAGTACTTTAGGCGTAAGCTTAAGGCTTTGGTCAAAAAGGACACGACACAGATTTTTGTCTATGTCCTTTTGTTGGGTTTGGTGGAATCTCTCAGTTGAAAAAAAACTCTATCTTTGACAGGTTAGGTAGGATTTGTCACGAGAATATAATAATTTGATTTTAGTATATGATTAATAGTTATATTTCACAAACCTATATCATCTAATATTTTTTATATATTAGATAGGTTCGGTAAGAATTTTCAGAATAATATAATAATCTGAGGGTATTTAATTTCAATATTTTTTATATGCTAGATAGGTTGGGTAGGATTTTTCAAAATAATATAATAATTTGAGAGGGTAACATTAATTTTAGTGTGATTAATAGTTGTATTTTACCATTCTCGAAAAAAAATAGTTATATTTTACAAACTTTAGCATTGAGCATTTGCATTAAAAGGTTTTAATCATATATAATAATTTTTTTTTTTAAAGATTAGATTTTCACAGAATTGTTATTCATTGAATTTTCTAAAATTAAATTGTGTATAAATTTTTAAAATGTTTGAAAATTTTATACATACAATTTAACTAAAAATCAGATATTTGAAATTTGTAATTAAATTGTAATTTTTGTAGATAAATATATAAAACATAATTTAAGGTTTTTCTTTTCATAATAAAAAGCATATTTCTTTATTTACTTTACTTTTGGTTGGTTGAGTGAATTGTATTTGCTTAATATAATAATTAAAACAATTATATTCAATATAATCAGAAAACACCACCTACATTTGATAAATAAAGTCAGTGACATTTTCAATATAATTAGCAAACACCTACTACACACTCAATGTCCTTGTCATTTACCAAAAATAAAGTCAGTAACATTTTCATCATAATTAGTAAACACTAACCACATTCAATGTTGTCATTAACATCTTGTAACTTGTAAATGTAAACATTGTATGTCAATTAAATTTTAAATTTAAAGGGTTAGTTTAACATATATATTAATATGGTTATTAATAGTCATTTTAATAACAATTGTAAAATATTTTGGAAATATGATGAAATGATTAAATTTGAGTGAACATAGTCCATATTCTTCCAAACTTAAAATTTTTTTATTATTTTTTTAAACTTGCTAGCACTACATCTTCATTATGTTTCATTATGTCCAATATATCATCCAGATGAGAGCAGAGTATTGAACTCGTGACTTCATAACAAGAAATACCTTAACAAAACACCCCATCACTATCTATCACCATATGTCGAGTCCAAGACCCTTTACAATTCACCTAATAGCCATTTATCCAAACCCTTTACATTTTTTCATAATATTAAGAAAATTTACAATAACATAATTCCCTAATTAATGTTATCCTTTTGTAATGGTTTTTATTACATATAGAGAATGTGGAGTCTGAAGATTTTGGTGTTTTTCAATAGATTGAGATCCTGTTGTGTCGTGGGGCTGTGCAGGCAAAGGATATAATGGCGGTGGCGAGCAGAACAAGTGTTTCAGCGGGAAATGGCAATGTTGGGACTCCGTCATCCTCTGCCCCATCAACGCCACTCATCTCTGCGCCTTCTCGGTCGCAAACTCTGAGTCCGCTCACTCCCTTCCCGCCGAATTTAGCTGAATCCTTCGTTAGCCGCGCCCAGTCCGCTCAGACAATAAATACAGGTAAGCCATTAATTTAGCAAAATACTGAATACCAAGAAATCTAATTTGGTTATGATTAGCAAAATTTGAGTTCTGTTTACAATGGGTGTTTGCAGCTGCTCTTCCCATCAGTAGAAAGTTTTCGATACAGCGGTTTTTGGAGAAAAGGAATGACAGGCTCTACGGAAGAGCACCATACGCTCCCCCTCCGCAAAATTAATCGATGAATGTATCGGGGCTGAAAAATTTAAGGGAAGTTTGTACATTTTTGTATGGGGTTTTCCTGAATTTGTGAATAAAAATCAGGAATTCATACCAGACAGCTGTTGAAAAAGAAGTGTCCGGCACTCAATCTGTAACCTCTTTGAACTTCCAAACACAGTTATCTGTACACGTCGAGAGCTTTTCGAAAATGGAAATCAGTTATATCACACTCGCAAAAGTGTTTTTAGTGTTTCTTGGCTTTGAAGATTTGATGAAAAGGTTTCCTCTGATAAAAATGTTTTGTTTTTTAAGTATGTATTCCTGCAATGAGATCTGAGTGGGTATCTTATTTTAAAGACCCTTTTTACAGAACTGAAGTCCTGCTAGTTCATAGTGGGGAGGAAATTTTCGTGTCAGTATGTCTCAAGATAGCAAGATCATTAAAAAAAAAGCAAATTTATTTTTATTAATTGCCATATTATTTATCTTAATATTATTCATTCACAATTAAGAGTAGTTGTGGTACTCAGTATAGGTTTAATTTCCTTCTTTGATTGGGGTGATGTATCTGGACATGTTGATAAAAATCGAGTAAAATTTAAAAAAAAAATGAAAAATGAAAAATCCTACCAAGATCACAAAAAAAATAATAATAATTAAAAGCAGTTATAGAAATTGGACAACTGTGCTATAAAAAATTGGTCCACTGTGCTTTATCACACATGCTTATAAATCTTTATCAGAAATAGAATTTCATGCAATTAAATTTTTTTTTTAATTATTTTCTTTTCATTAAATAAAAAAATACTAGCATTAACAAAATTATGAAATTTGAAGTTATAAAATGATTAAAATTCCAAATTTGAAAACCCAATATATTTTAGTGAAATGTGTGTGTTTTTTTCCAATTTATTTATTTATTTATTTTAAAAGTAGATTTCGAAAATATTGAAGAATGTGATGGATAGGAATGATGTCAATATTTTGGAACGAACTCGATCGGATTCTACAATAATATTTCCAAAATCAATAACGGAATTAAGTGAGTAGTTGAGAGGAAATTGTCATATTTATCTCAATTAAGTTGCATGATCGTTTATGCTTCATGTGTCAGGTTGCAAAATTAGCCTGTGGTCACTTTTTTTTTTTCAATAAGAAGATATTATGGGATTTATCATAACATATTTATCAAAATAATTATTTTTTGGTTTGATTTGTTTTTAAGATGAAAGTTTTATAGTTTATTTTTCGATTTAATTTGTTTAGAATTTTGTAGAGATTTGTATAAGAAATTTTTTCGGTGAAAATCACATGTAGGGAGTTTTTGCCGACGCTTTTCTCAAACCAACGAGTGTGGCTCATCATCACAAGATGATGAGCCACAATCGTTGGTTCGAAAAGGCAAAAACTCCCTACATGTGATTTTCAACGAAAGAATTTCTTACACATTTTATGGATCACAGAAGCAAAATTCCTAATTTGTAGAGATTTATTAAAATCATATAAATAAATTTTCACAATCAAAGTGCTTTGGTGTATTTGAGGATTCTAAATCTATATATACAGTAAAAAAAACTAGTTTAATAAGGTGTCATGAGATTTGTCAAAAATATGTTATGGGATTTATCAAAATAATTATTTTTGGTTTGATTTGTTTTTAAGTTGAAAGTTTTATAGTTTATTTTTAGATCTAATTTGTCTAGAATTCTGTAGAGATTTATTAAAATCACAAGTTTGATAAGTAAATCTTCACAATCGAAGTGCTCAGGGGTATTTGAGGATTCTAAATCTATATATACAGTCAAAAAACTAGTTTAAACAACATAAATCAAGATATATTCACAAAATTTTGCCCCTGATTCCAACCAGAAATCTACCAAAAACTCTAAAAAATCACACCTAAAGATTACTCTCTTTTGGTTAACCTATTACTTAGCATTGTGCTGATTACTGTTTCCTCTCATTATTAAAAAGAAAGAAATTCTCAATAATAACATGGATTCTGCAAATTTTGAATATCCAAAACTCAATGTACAATCATATAACCAGAGGGTCCCAAATTGGCTAACCAACCATGGTTGCCCTGCAGATATAGCAAGTCTTCAATTTTTGTTGGCATTCCTCTCATTTTCTAAAATTTTCAGAAGATTTTATAAAAAGTGGTAATTTAAGGAGTTGCTAAGGAAATAGATAAATGCATCGCAAAGCTTATATTCTTGGCCTCTAGAGTTTAGAACTGCAAAAAGCTCTGGCATCCATGCATGTTCACTTATGTTGGATTCTCTATGTCAGGGTGAAAGGGTCTCAGATTTTCTCCAGCCCATTCAAGTGAGAAGGGCTTTTGATAGAAGCACTTGGAACTTTGCTCCCAGGTGCAAGCTTGAAAGTCCTTATCATCACTCCCGAGTCAAGGTGAGGTTAAAAAACGTTCTAGCCAAGGCCATGTACGGAAGGGTTGAAAATCCATTGGATTTGGAATGGAAGACCAATTCTTAAAAATAAGGGTTATCTTTAAAACGATCATTGCATTTGGTAGTAGTATTATAGCAGTGGAAAATCACTATTGAAATTGTTTGGGTTTTTAGAATAGAGAGAATTTGATGCAGAGTATTTCATGTTTAATTTTTATATAATTATTTAATTAATGAATTTAGGATTTCTAGAATTAGTGAATTATTGTAGAATTAAATAGGAGATAGGAAAGTTAGAATAAAATCTTGAAATTGAGAGGATAGCTCTCAACTTCTTCCAAATATTTAAGAGGAAGTTTTTCTTAAAAAGATTCGAGAGACTTTTCTCCTCTAAATAAATAATCATATAATCTTTTGAAAAATCAATATTTTAGAATGTAATTTTAATCAATAAAATTTGATTTGTATTTTGAATTGTTTATCCTCTACACTAGAATCACAAAAACAGTTTTGGAAAAATTTGCCCATGTTAAAGGTTGAAGTTGATTTCATTCTCATTAGTGTTGATAGGTTTGTTGAGTTCAATCTCTAAACAGGCTGATTCTTTAACAAGATAGAAATTTTATTATTGTTAATTTATTGTGAAGCTTGGGCGTATCACTCGCTGGTGGTTGAATTGAAGGTGGAATCACCCTAACAGCTTCAAGAAATTGCCTATTTATGGTTATGGTTATGGGTGGGTGACTAAAAACCCAATTATCGATGTGTGTTTCAATAAATTACATAAGCTTCGCATCGTTATAGAGGCTTAAAATCACGTGGAGACTTTCTATGAGGACTAAGAAAACCTTTCTGTGCATCGTTATTGTCATGGGCATCTTGGAAACCGGGTGAAGTCTAGAGTGAAGCTGTGTGAGGACCCAATTAAAGTTTCCTTTGCATCGAGTAAAACATTTATCAGTGTTCTACAAGTTTCCAAATTAACATGGGATCAAGCACATCAATCATATTAATATTATATATATATATATATATATATATATATATATATATATATTAATTTAGTTTAATTTAATTTAATTTTGAATTTTACTTAAATAAAATTGGGTGGATGGAGTTGAATAAACATGAAGCAGAGCATAGTGATGAAACTCAATAATGTAAGGCCATATATTATGCATTATCTAGTTTTCAGCATGTAGGATAGATACTTATTGTAATATTGATATAGGGTGTTTTGATTTTTCCATTGTGGTTATGAGGCTTAATTATTTGGCAATTAATATGGCTTGTAAGGGAATAATGTAAAGAAATGAGTGGAGCATGTAGTGTATCTAGTTGTCTTGGTTGTGTGGAGTGCAATTGGTTTTTCATTTAGTCTCATTAAAGGAATTTGGTTTAAAATGGGTCTCATAAGGAAAATAATAGTTAAAATAATAAAATAAGAGTTACAAATTTTGAAAGAAAAAGAAAGAAAACTACTATTTTTATTGTATTTTAGGCTCATCTCATTGTAGGCTAGCTCAAATGTCAAGAGTAGAAATTGTTGGATGTGAAATTAAATTCCACATCCAACAAGTACGCACTTCACATATTTATGAGTATATCTACATCGAAAAAATTGAAAATACATGAAAAAAAAAACATGTTTTTCATGTATTTTCACAATTTTTGATGTGGATATACTTAGAAGTATGTGGAGTCGGTATTCATTGGATGTCGAATTCAATTCCACATCCAAAAGTGTCTACTCATGACATTTGAGCGAACCTACAAGGAGATAAGCCAAAAATATAATTTAAAAAAAAAACAGTTTTCTTCTTTTCCCTCCAAAATATTCACCATTGGGGATGTCATCGTCATCTTGAATCGTATTGGTTCTTTTAAAGTTAAATTTGTTAGTACATTTTTTGTTTTGAGACCTATTTTTTACCTCAAAATTCCCCTAATGCTTTAATCTTCGTAATGTCACTCCCTCCTCCCTATCATACTAACTCCTTTAAATTTCTTTGTATTCTATTCATCAGTCACTAGATACTTTTGGTTTTAATGGTGCATCCCCTAGGCTCCAAAGGCATCCTCCTATTCATCACACTTGCGTAGAGTTTGTGGTTAGAAGGAAAACATAGGCTTTCCACCATGTAGCCTCCCCTGTAGCTTTGAAATCATTGAGGGCTTTGGAAGTTGTGGTCAAATGCAAATGGATTTCGGTTGATGACAAGGAAACTATGACAGGAGTACTTGAATTTCTCCTTGATATGGGAACCAGTGGCACATGCGACAAGAAATACTACCACACCCTTGAATTGTGTTGGCACACCAAAATGTTGATTTCTTATGCTTTCAAAGGTTAGGAGGTTCAACATATAAATTTGAGGGTTCATCTGGTTAGAATGGAGAAATATGGATGCCTTTTTCTAGCTCTTTGCAAGTGGTTGGCAAAAAAATAAGGAGGGGTTCTAGTCACAAAAGCTAGTGGAGGCTCCGAGGATAACCCCATATACATCCTAAAGGATGCTCCTACAAGTTCAACTCCTCACATTTAATATTCCAATTGTTGGCCTATATTGATTTCTTTTTGCTATTGTGGATCTACGAGGGTATATTATTATAGTGGGTCTTGGTTTCCAAAAATTATAAGACCTCTCTATAAATATGATCAATGTATATATGTCTAGCAGTTACATATGCTTGGTTTCCCATATGGAAGGCATTAGACTTTTAGATTTCAGGTCTAGTTAAATCTGTCTAGAATAGTCAAAGTGTCATAGCTAAACAATTTTGGATGAAAACAAACCTATAGAAATGTCTCTGTTGGATACCAATTTATACTTTATGCTACTCTATCTTTCTCATTAATAGAATTTTTTCTTATTCGCCTCCCAAAAATTGAATTTTAAGAAATACTGTTTCTTTGAAAATGTAAAGATTTTTTTTTTCACTTAAAATAAATTTTAATTTATTTTTTAATATTTAAAAAATGTTAATTTTAATTTATTATTTTATAATATATTTATATTATTTTTTGTAACTATGTAAAAGATGATATTCTTTGGGAATCAATTTATTATTTTGTAGAGATGTATAATCCTTCAATATTATCCATTGTAATGTGTCAGAGTAGAGTGGTGAAGGCTCATGTGGTTGGGGATACGATAATGGCTGGCTTGGATGTGTTTAATCCAAGAATAATAATAAATCTATTTTTTTTTGTTTTTCCCGGGTTTTGGAGAGTGAATCATTATTTATGTGTGTTATTATTTTATGTGTGATTATTCTCATTATTCCTTTGATATTGTTCTGAATAATAATAAATGGTATTAGAGCCAAGTTTCGGCTTTAGGGAATGCCTCTATTGCTAAGGGTTAATTTGGCCTTGTGAGAAAAAATGTGGAGAACGATGGCCTTGTGAGAAAAAATGTTGAGAACGGTGAGTTGTATCCGTCCATTACCATGCTGGACCAGAATAAGATCAAGGGGCTTGAGTTTTTTGTTTATGATGTTGTAGGTGTAAAGAGTTGCACTAGTGAGGAAGAAATAAAACTTAATATGGAAGTTAAGGTTTAACGGTGGATTGTTAAGGTAAATCTAACTCCGTGAATGAGTTAAGGTAGTTAGGTTAATAATTGTGGTTTCAAGCAAGTTGTATTGGTGGCTTGTGGTATTGAGCTCATAGTATTACATGTGACAAAGCCTTTAAAATGCTTGGTGATTCTCCATTGTAATGTGTTAAGAGTGTCGCGGTGAAGACTCACTTAGTCGAAGCCAAGATATTGGTTATCTTTGTTGTGTTTAAGCCAAGGATAATAATAAACCTATTATTTGTTGGTTTTTCCCAATTAGGGTTTTATGTGTGTTTCTATTTTATATGTAATTGTTCTCATTATTTCTTTGATATTGTTCTGAATAATAATAAATATTAAAGGAAATTCTGTGTAACAATTTTATAAAGAAATTAACCCATTTTTTAATAATAATTTATTTATATATTTATAGATATAAAATTGTATTTTATATAGTTTTTATGAGCCTAATTTAATTATTTGAATTTTTTTAATTTTTTTTTAAAGATTTTATCCAAAATTTCATAGTTTATTTTTTGAATGATAAATTTAAATTTAAATTATATAATTTACACAATCATAGTGCTTTGAGATTTTTTAGGGCATTAAATCTATTATACATTAAAAAATGCACTTTAAATAAGAAATTAAAAGACTAAAATGTGGAATTATAAAATGTATATTAATTAATTTTGTCTAAATAAAATTAATTTTTATTTTTACATATAATAATGATGTTGATTATAAAGTTAACCTAAAATAACTTTGTTTTCGTAAATCTTAAAAAAAAGTGAGGAATTACTTGATTTACTTTGAATTTGAAAGAAACTTTGAATTTGAAAGAAATGTTCTTAAATCGTTGTAGTGTTGATGAGTTAAAGTTTTATGCATGCTAATCTCAAATAATAAATATTTTGAAAAAAAGCATTTTTTTAAACATATAATATTATAAGATAAATGATTTTTTCATATTTAATCACTTTTTCATATTCAATCACTTTTAGTGTTAAGGATGGTTCTTTCATTATGGTATTATAGTTCGTTCATATTTTAGCAATGTTAATTTTCTTAATACCACAATTAATATTAATATTATATATAAAGTGGGCTCTCTCTTGATTCTCTAATTATTTATTCAAGACTTGTGACATTTTTATTTCAACCGCACTCGTGTCACATGTGGTTTTGTTTGGGGCTTGAAATAATCTTAAGAAGTCTTCTATATTTCGTGTTTATATTGGTCTTGTACATTAGATACCTAGTCATGGCCACTCTCTCAAATGGAGGGAGACTCACTTTTATGAGAATGAGATTGGGTGTACAACATTTGATTTTAAATTTATAGGTTATAAATGCAAGGTGTCCAATTGGTCAAGCCATGTCACATTACCAATGTTCATGGGATATTAAAAGGATAACTCTCATCTAACTAGATATTGATAAAACCCCTCCTAAAATTATTTTGTTGAACCCCCTTCTAATACATTTTTCTAACAAAAAAATACCTATTTTTAATAGATGTCCCCTCTTTTTATAACCCCCAAATACCTATAGACCCCCATATCCCACATTCCTCCTCCCCCCCCTCCACCAAATATATCGACTCTATTTTTCAAAATTTAAAATACCCTTTTATAAATGAATATGGTAAGATATTGATCAACAAGGTGAAGCCCATGTGGTTATAAAACACTTTTGAATTTGCTCTTTCTTTCTCCATAATTCTCTTGAGATATTGCAACCCCAAACTTCACAATCATATAAGGTAATAGAATTAACGAGTGTCTCAAATGGGAGTTTATTTCTTATCCCAAATCCAATGATTCATTAAATTAAAGTTGCTTTCAAGACCATAATCAACTTTCCAACCTTCATTTATCATTTCTCAATGAGGTAGTTCCAATTAATTTTATGGTGCATATTGTTTTCATGATATTTTTTTGAATTCATTTTTTTGAAGTTTTTGTTATCGTAATGAAACTATTAGGAGAGATTAGGTTGGATTTTATTATCATAACCTTTTTTTTTTAGTGTTAACACTCATATCCATACTAGAGAATTCCTTAAGAATTTTTAGTTGCTTGTTGAGATCATATGGACTCATCAACATAAGAATGATATCATCAAATAATGGAAGAATATTGATGATTATACTAGCTATAATCATGCGATCGCAACATATTTCTTTTAAACAACCCTCTAGCTTGTTGATGTCTAAGCTAAAAAGGGAAGGAGATGAGTTGTTCAAGGCACGATTTTTCATTTGAAAAAAAAAGGAAGGAGATAACAAACACTCTTGCATAGCTCCTATATTACAATTTTCTTTGACCAAACCTTAATGTTCCTAAACTAATGTTCTCAAACAACTTTATTGCAATAATGTTCAACTTTAGCTCTTCCAATATATTCGAAAGGTTGTCCTTTGGACATTGTGTCAAATGTTTTTGTAAAGTCAATAAAACAAGATAGGAGATTGGTTTTATTATTACAATGCTCATTTGCAATGATCCCAAGAGTAACAAGATGGTTCACAACTAAATGATAACTCCTAAATTTAACTTGTCTTTTAACTTTTTTTTGCAACTTTCTAGTGATATACTTCTCATTTTTCCAAATAATTCCCTATAACTTAAATAAAAAAGAGATAAACATAATAGTTCTCTAATTAAAAAGGCCATTTTATCCCACTTTTCAAAATAAAAATAACAAAAATTTAAATCTAGAATTTAGGGAAATCTTGCTTAGTTATGAAATAAAAAAGCTTATAACTATGAAAAGTTAATTTTCTCTTAATTAAAATCACGACTCAATTCTTTTTAAAAATTTTGATAAAACAATTTAAAATATTTTTTAAAAATTATATTTTTATCAAAAATATTTAAATCTCTTCTATTTTTTTCAAAAATCACAACTCATTTTTTTTATAAAATAATTTGAAATATTTTATAAAAACTATATTATTATGGATATATTCATAAAAGGCTTTTAGGTGAACCTAAAAGTTGAAAATTACAAAATACCAGGAAAGTTGATGACCTCTATCAATACTTTCAACATCCTATCTAAATTCATGGGAGACAAATCCTAGTATTTTCCACAAGTACTACAACTGATTCCTTCTACATGTTTAAAAGAATAATTCTTACATATTGCAAACATAAGAGTATGCGAAGCAATACATTGTGCTATTTGTGAGGCTTTCGAAGTAGAATGTCCACACGGAGTTGGGATCCTAATGCCAAGTTCTACTTTTCTTTATTGGATTTCCTGCCTCTTGGAAGAGGAGGTTCCACTACATTTGAGGAGAGGGATTTTTCAACACTGCCTCCCGTGAATAATTTCCATAAGCTACTCTAATTGAGATAACTTTCTAGTAAAACTTTCGGGTGGATCTCTTCATCTCCGCAAGATCATAGGGATTCATTGCCAATGCTCTTGTTTCAAAACTTGAATATGGAACTAGAGAGGAGACCTGTGAAGGAGATTTCTCTTAATTCTCCACCAACACATATGTATTTCCTTGATCCTCATTTGTGGTTTCATCCATATTTAGTTATTTTCATCTTGTTTTGGATCTTAAAGAGATTCAAATGCATTGTTGTTGAAGGAAGTTCCTGGAATTGGTTTAGATTCGACATATTTCTTTGGGGATGCAAACATGTTTTGTTGATTACTGCTTCTCTATTGCACTAGTTGGAAACCAACCACTTAAGAAACATGGGTTTGGGCTTTCTCGTCTCTTTTAGTTGGGGGGAATTTTTGGAAAAGTGTCCATGAGTATGAAACTTATTGCACTTGAAAGGAATCTTCTGACAATACAATTCCTGTATATGGATCCATTCTCCTAGATTTAACTTTAGGGCTTCCGGTAAACCTTCATTGAGGTTTACCTCAACATAGATGTGAGCATAATAAAATTGACCTCCTTTTGGTTATGCTTTATCTAGAAAGTGGCCAAGCTCGTTTCCAATGTATTTTAGTGTATCTGACTCCCAAAGATGAAGAGGGAGATATGGTAACCAAACCCACACCAACACGAGCACATAAATATTTTGACCAATGCTTTTTTTGGGGAGATATAAGGCTCTCTTACATGGATATGAAAGAGAGAGTTCCATCACAGGGATCTCAACTAATTTCTTCACAATTTTTTTGGGGGGAGAAGAAATCCCTCGAGGTTTATAATCCTGCACCAAGGCTCTAAATGAAACTTCACCCTCCATGGCATAGTGAATAGAAGTGCTACCTTATAATTCCCATTTAAACTAAGCAAAGAGGGATAAATTCCAAGTAAACAACAACGACTTTAAGGGCATATGACGTCGGCAAGAATGACCATGAGGAGCTTGAAGGCATAAATTGCCTTTGAGTTTTTCTATATGCAATTGTGTCTAGGGAAGATTCCCTAACCGCAGTGAGGGATTCAAGTGGGACCAATTGTCCATCTTTTATTTTTCCGTACATTCAAAACTACTTGTATTATTATTATTATTTTTAACCAGAATAAGAATTTTTGTATAAAGAAAAAATATACGGGTAGATGATGCAATTGCAGTGCATCAAAATCAATACTATAAAGAAAATTCTTCAACGATTCCAAAAAAGGCTAAAAACCATCCCCCTCTCAACAAAGAAAAAGGAGATCTAATACTAGACCTTTTCAAACTTGAGGCTATTGCTTCTTGAGAACGTGAGTAGATTCTTAAAAATTCCTTACACAATATGGTGCAAAAACAAAACATTTCTAACATTTAATCAATACTACAACTTGGGAGGCTAAATAATGATGGGCACTAGATTTTGAGGATTTCTTGCTTCAATCTTTTGTAATTTTTGTTAATGGAGAAGAAGATAATTGATTGATTTTTATAACATTTAAACAAGAAGGATAAGAAGGAGGGATTGACCTCATTTTCTTCCTTCAAACTAGCCTCTTCCTCCTTATCTAAATGAAGGTTTTTATCAATATCCTTACAAGTAATCTCCTCCTCAGCGGGTGGACTGGTGTTCTTATAATGTACTTGATCCAGATCTTCTTCAACTTCTTCCTTTGAGGACTTCAAAGCTTCATATATATTAATGGAGGGAGCATTCCAATGAGATTCAAGCTTCTATGAATGAGACCTATAAGGTGGATGATTCTTGTGCTTCCTTGAAACTAGTCTGAATGCTCCTTGCTCGTCATTAATTTTAGAAGATGGGAAAGGGATAGACATAGACTAAGATGTCAAAGCTTTTAGACAATTTTTTTTCAAAGTGCCCATACTCATGGAATAAATTGCATTTAAAAGAAACCTACTCATAATCCAAGGAATCAATATGGGACCAACCCTCAAAGTCAAGCTAATTCACCTCGGGAAACTCTTTTGTAAAATCCATTTCAACATAAATTTTGGTACAAGAGAAGTTATTGTCCTTTCCCTTAGAACTAGTAATGCAGCGACCCAATTTGTCAACCATGGCCTTAAAAATATCATTGGTGTAACAAAGAATGGAAGATGCAACAATCTAATCCTTACAAGCACAAAAGAGATTTCCATCATAGGATTAAAATACAAAGTATAGTGGGTGAGAAACATCCCGTAGAGCCCATGAAATAGGGCCCAGATCTGTAGTTAATATCTTTGTCCTCTTTGCTTTAAAAAATAAAACAAAAATAAGTGTTTCCACAATATAAAGTGTCAATGATCACATTATCTACCATAATATTGTTAGAGATATATTCTAAAATATAGCTATACCAAAGTCCAATGGAATTACCAATAAACCCTCTTTCCTTAAGGGTACTAATGTGCTTCTTTGCAGAGGGAGAAAACCCCAAAGCAAGAGAAGGAATTTTATATGCCCATTTTACAAAACCATGTCCATCCACACCAAGGTTGGAAAAACACCATTGTACAAACAATGAAATCAACAATATTTACTGAGAGAATATATCAACCAATCTAATAACAAGTTGGGGTAGTATAAAATCAATATTGAAACCCTAAATCAATAACATAAACTGCTAATCTACCATGAAGGTCTCTGCACATAGCTACTACAAACCCAAAATATGCAAAAAAATGTTGCACAGATCTACAATGGGTAGGGAGGAGTGATTGATTTGAATATGGGAAAACTATTTTTTCTATGCTAGCTCCCTCATCAGTTAAATAAAAATGTGTTTAGGATCATCTCAAGTTAGCCAATTGTGAAGGGGTTTACATGTCAAGATTTTAAGTGTCTTGATGAGAAATTTATGAGTTAATTAGCTTTTAAAAACTCATGTAAAACAAAAAAAATGCAGAGAAATAACACAAAACACACACATTACAGAAAATTTGATAACAGAGTTCACCCCTCCTAGGTTACATCTCCATGGACTTGCTTCAATTGGCTAGGCCCTCTTGGGATTAATGGTCAAATTTCTGATTAAGTGCACCTGTAGTGCTCCAATGGCTTTGAAACCTACTCCATTGGATTCAGAAGACCCAAAAACCTCAAAAATGACTATTCAATCTCTAAAAATGGTTTCTAGCTGATCTAGGCTTGACCTCCTCTCCTAGTGGCCCTCGGCTTCTTTAATCTTCAAAGTGGAAAAACGATTTTAGAAGTGCTCCAATGCTTCTGCAAGCTATTCCATTAGCTTTAGAGCATAAAAATAATCTAAGAATGACTCTTCTTGAGCCAAAATTGGTCGAAATATGCCAAAGTTATGGCTCTTTCAATTTTCCCTAAGAAAACTCCTCCAAATATGGAAAAACTCCAGTTAAGCCCGCCAAATTTGGGGGCAATGCCGAAATTGGAGGACCGTTGAAAAATAAACCATTTTAAACTCGAGTTTAATTAATGTTAAGCGGGATTAAATCATCGGATTAATGTTCGAGTGCATTATCCAATCCTCATTTAAATGTGGATTAGCATAATTAATCACGGGATTTGGGTGCTTAAAATTGAATTAAAGCTTAATCCGCACATTAACATATTAACTCCGCCATAGGTTCTCGGGCCACGATTGTATGGTGAGAGGTTTAGCCCCCTCCTTACCCTGCCGGTTCAAATCAATGCAATTCAAATATAATGACGTGGATTAATGGTTAAGAACTGTAATGGTGGCATGTTGGTAAGTGGGCACGCTGGTGCGGGTGAGGTCGAGCCCCAACCTCGACCCTTTCGGTGCATATAATTTTGTCGCGTAATATTTTTAATCCGCCATATAGTTTGGATTTTGTTTTAATATCAAAAATTTTCGAACTATAGTAATATATGAATGCGCCACCATATTACCATATGGTTTGAAACCAATATATATATGTGAACTTTGTAAAATGCGCTCCACCATATGAAATGTATTCAACCAACCTTGGACCATAAACCATAGATTTAATCTGACCACTGGATCATTATAATTCGAATTTCAGACTTCGTATAGGGTCTACTAGAGGGGGCACGTGGTGGCCTCTGGCTGCACCACTTTGTCAGCCTCTGGTTGGGCTATCCATCCATATAAAATAAAATTGAATTCAACCTTAGCAGCCAAAACTTTAAAAAAAATCACCTTCAAACCTTGACCAACGAATCCCGTGGTGACACTTGTCACAGTGTCATTGGCTCGGAGGGCCTTTGACGATGGGTGACCTCTTTTATTTCCTTTGACCCTTTTGTTTTATAAAATCCATCTATTCTGAACAGCGGCCAGCGGGCTCTAACTTCCTCATACAGACTCTGTTTTGAGTGAAACGAATTGTGCCGGATTCCTGGCGATGGGCCGGATCCGGTCATTCTATTTTGGTGCAATTTTGAGCACTTTGAATTTTTGGCATATTTTTTCCCACAATCCAGATTCTAATTAGTGACCATGACTAAGAAACCCTACCTGCTTACACCCTCGATCAATTCAACTCATCCATGCTCATTCTCATTTTATATAAAAAAATATTATTATAGAAAATATTTAAACCTCTTCTATTATTTCCAACAACATAACTATTTTTTGTCTAACAATTTTATAAAGGAACTTAAAATATTTCCTTTCTCGTTAGAGGAAATTTCAGCCTAAAAGTGCCCATGAAATTTTCATGTATTCTCCAGGTCATAATATATAAACCAATAAAAATCCTTTAAATTTAAAAATAGGTACATGTAAATATTTTGGACGGAAAAGAGAAAACTACTTTTTTCAATTGTATTTTTGGTTTATCTCCTTGTAGGTTTACTCAAATTTCAAGTGTAGCCACTCGTTGGATGCAGAATTAAATTCCACATCTAATGAGTACCCATTATGCATATTTTTTAGAAGACCCACATTGATAAAAATAACATTTATATTAATTCTGCATCTAACGAGTGTATACACTTGAAATTTGAGTAAACCTATAAGGAGATAAGCTAAAAATACAATTAAAAAAAGTTGTTTTCTTCTTTTCTCTCCAAAATGCATAACTTTTATTTTATTATTTTAACTATTATTTTATTATTTTCCCTTAGGAGGCCACTTTTAGCTATAATTTCCTCTAATGATTATATAGATAGTTATTATGAAATAATATTTTTGTTTTTTTCTTTATAAAATTATTAATCCCCATAGTAATAATTAATTGTAAACCTAAGTTTGTTTGAACAATAATTGCATTGACATATCATCTTAAACATTAGGATTTTAATTGGATATTTATTAGCGTAGCTATATAAATTAAATGAGTGGTAAACATCAAAATGCATTATAATATAAATTATTATTAACTTTGCTAATATTTAAGAGGTAAGAGGTGTTTACTATAGATTTATTAGAAGTATTGTAATTTAGTATAATATAATGATACACATTCTATTATTAGAAAATTATGAATTGTTTATAAATAGAGAGAGAGAGGAATCAACAACTAAGTTGGTCTCCTCTCATGTGGCATAAGGTTGATTGTAACCGCTACCATTATAACTTATAGGTGCCTATGTATGCCCCTTCTATAGATAGAGGTGAGTTAGAGAGCCTAGGGGCTTGCTCTCTGATAAGGATATATTATGTTTTTATGTTATGATTTTATAAAATTTAAAATTTTGGTAATTAGGTAAGAAGATATAATATTACTATTGATTAAGTTAATTTAAAAAATATAAAATGATAATATATTTACTTAACAACAAGAAATATTAATTATATTTAGAGTAGACATTTACATCATGGCCCACTTGGATTGATGTGCCTTTGGAGTTTACAACAATTGTAATAGATGTGACTATTGTTGAGATTTTGACAACAATGGATTTTTTAGAAATATATGATTATTTCTATTCTGAACAATTGAGGGTTTTAGAATGTATTGTTATCCATATTTTGAATGAGGTGGTTGCAAAACATCTGGCTTTTCACATTCCACAAGTGCAAGCCAAAACCAATTGTATAAATACATGTGGTTGTGAACCCTATTGTAGGACACAAATTATCAAACTTTCGTGAGCAATAAGATCATATAACCTTTCCCTATGCTAACTATTTAAGAGTGTTGTGCCTCATTTATTCTCTACAATTTCTCTATATTTATTTTCCTATGTGCAAATTGTGTATACTCGACTATTGTTGTGATACACCTATTTTACGATGTTGTGATTGCTCTATTATTTTGTTGCTACAACACCTTTTTTGTTACAATGTAGTTGTTACCATTGTTGCAACACCATTTCTACAATACCTATATTGTTATAGTGCTATTGTTGCATTTTTGCAACGACTTTGTTTTTACATGTTGTGACTCCATTGTAGCGGCAACACTAGTTTGTTGTTAAATTAATATTGATTCCACATGTCTCAAGTGCAGTAATGATGAATCAGTGGGACAAAAAGTACTGTAAGTGCCATATTTTTTGACAATAAGATGGCCTGGTGGAGGATGTGATGTGCAATGAAACTAGAGCTTATGATAAAAAATCAATTGGAGATCTTTGTGTAGAGAATGGTGAAGATTTTAGGTCCAAAGTTTGAGGTGGAGAAGTTCAATGGGAAGAAAAAATTTCAATTGTGGAAGTTCAAGTTGCAAGATTTGTTGGTGCAACAAGGATTTCACAAGGCTTTGGATGGAAAGAGAAAGAAACCAATCGATAAGTCTATTGAAAAAAGGGAATATCTGGACGTGAGAGTTCTCAACACCATTTGAATGTGTTTGGAAAACAATATTATTTTTAATATTATTGGTGAGGAAAAAACATCAAGCCTATGGAGTAGATAGGAGAGTTTCTATATGATGAAATATTTGACAAACCAAATCTACATGAAGAGGAAATTGTACACTATATGGATGACACAAGGTACTTAAATCGATGATCGTTTAAATGTATTTACTACTCTTAAATGCCAATTAGCTAGTATGGATGTAAAAAATAAAGAGAAAATTAAGGCAATGAAGTTATTGTGTTCATTTCTTGAATTTCGAGTCCATCTAGTCACTTCCATTAGTTTTAGTATAACCAATTATCTTGACTATTATTGTTGTGGGAGCATTGTTATCTAAGGAGGTGTGGAGGAAATAAAGTATAAATACTTCCACACTTAAATTAACGGTGGCTAGAGTTTGATCCATGTAAAGAGGGAATAAATCGAGAGGTACATTAATATCTAAGTTAAAAAGGAAAGAAGGGTAAGCTAAGATGTCGATATTGCAGTAAAATAAGGCATCTTATGAAAGAATGCTGGAAGCAAAGGAATCCAAGGAAGACCCCCAAGAAAGGAGAAAATATAGCTGAATCAAATTCAAGTATGTTTGATGAAGTTTCGTCTATCTATAATGTCTCCCAATATCATGAAGAATGTTTATTATATTATGGTTCTTCATATCATGTTTATCCACATAGGAGCCAGTTTTCTTCTTATCAAATTGTTGATTGTGGTATTTTATTGGGAACAATGTGTCTTATAATAGTGTTGAAGCTTAAGATTAAAATGTTTGATGGTATTATAAGGACATGGAAAAAAGTAAGAAATGTACTTGAACTTAAAAGAATTTAATTTCTTTGGGAATTTTGGATTTTGAATGTTAAAGGTTTACAGGTCAAGGTGGA
The DNA here is from genome assembly GCA_034641835.2 of Pinus albicaulis. Classification (NCBI taxonomy): domain Eukaryota; kingdom Viridiplantae; phylum Streptophyta; class Pinopsida; order Pinales; family Pinaceae; genus Pinus; species Pinus albicaulis. The sequence continues at coordinate 798,434,093 of CM076583.1, forward strand.
TCACTGAAAGTGTCCAAGGGCATCCTTGTGGTTATGAAGGCTACAAATATTGGAAAACTTTACAAGTTGGAAGGAAGCACTCAAACAAATGAAGTAGTAGTTGCATCTAAATAAGCTAATGAATCTATTTGTTTATGGCATGAGTGACTATTTCTTATGATAGAGAAAGGACTAAAGGTACTAATAAATTGAAAGTTACTTCTAGACTTGAAATATTTGAATTTGAGTTTCTTCAAACACTTCGTATTTGGCAAGATATGTAGATAGAAGTTTAAAACATGGATTCATACAAGTAAAAATATTCTTTATTATATCCATTCAAATGCGCTAGAGTGTCTCCTATAGTTTCTTTTGGTGGAGCCTCTTAATTGTAGATGATTACTCTAGAAAGACATGGGTCTATGTTCTAAAAAGGAAAATTTATTTCTTTAAACAATTTAGAGTTTTAGTTGAAAAGAGAAATGGAAAGGAAATAAAGTGTTTGAGAAAAAACATTGGAGGTGAGTTCACATATTTGGAAATTAAAAAATATTGCAAGAAAGCTAGGATCGAAAGTCATAAAATTATTTCCTACACTCCACATCAAAATGGTGTGGTACAATGCATGAAGATGACCCCTCTATAGGGAGTAAGGAGCACACTTAGTAATTATAGTTTGTAACAAGATTTGTGAGCAAAGGCAATCACTATTGCTCTCTATTTGGTGGGTCAGTCAACACCAATTGCAATATATTGTAAAATTCTTGAAGAGGTATGGATAAGTCATCCTTATGATTACCCAATTTTAAATTTGTTTGGTTGTGAAGCATATTCTCTTACTCCTAAAAATCAACATTCTAAATTAGATCCAAAATCAAAGAAGTTTGTTTTTGTTGGATATGATGATGTAGTTAAGGGACAAATATTTTGGGATCATATTTTCCATGAAATCATATTTAGTAGAGATGTTGTATTTGATGTATCTTCTCTCATAAAATCAAATGGTGTATAAGTTGAAGTGAAATATGAACATGTACCACAACATTAAGAGATTTAGTTGAAGAATTGGCATCCATAGAAACAAGGAAGCACGAACAATCTTACAAAGAAGAAGAAGATCAACATACAAGAATTTTACAGGGAAATGTGGAAATACCACAACCAAAACTAAGGAGATCCACATGAGATAGAAATCCTCCTAAGAGGTATGAAGATTATGTTTCATTTGTTGCTTTGATTACTAATGACGGGGAACCTTCTTTGTACCAAGAAGCATAAAATGATACTATAAATTTCAAATGGAAAATAGAAATGAAAGAAAAAATGGATGCCTTGGAGAAGAACACACCATGGGACCTGGGTGAACTCCCAAAGGATAGAAGGGTTATTGTGTGTAAGGGGGTATATGAATTGAAGAAAGGAATTTATGGAAAATTTGAGAGATATAAAAAAATACTTGTCACAAAATTATATTCTCAAATGTAAGGTATTGATTTCCATGATTTCTTTCATCTATTGTAAAGCTTGCTTCTATTCATGTTGTATTAGCACTAGTTGCTTTATTTGACCTTGAATTTCAGTAGATAAGTGTTAAAACAAAAATTTTACATGGATATTTAGATGAGAATATCTATATGGAACATCCAGAAGGGTTTGTTAAATATTGCAAACGAAGATTTGTTTGCAAGCTCAAGAAGTAATTGTATGACTCGAAGCAATCTCAAAGGAAATGGTACAAGAAGTTTTACTCCTTCACGGTGAGCCAAAACTTTACTAGAAGTGAGTATGGCCATTGTGATTACTTCAAAAGTTTGACTAATAGATTCAATATCTTGGTTTTATATGTCGACAATATTCTTGTTGCAAGAAAAAGCATGGTTGATATCAACAAGTTAAAGGCTAAATTGGCTAGGATTTTTTATATGAAGGATCTACGAGAAACAAAACAAATTTTGGGCATGGAAATACACATAGATATGAAACATGGTAAGCTTCAGTTGTCACAACAAAAGTATGTGGATAAAATACTCATGCAATTTGGTATGAATAATGTGAAATCTGTAAACACCCCTTTTTCTTCCCATTTAAATCTCTCTTCAAGACCATGTCCTAGTAGTAAAGAAGAAAATAATTATATGTCTTGTGTACCATCTGTCAATGTAGTATGATGCTTAATGTATGAGATGGAATGTACTAGACAAAATATTGCATATGTAGTTGGTGTTGTTAATAGATACATGGAAAATCCAAAAGTGGATCATTGGGAAACAATGAAATGGGTGCTTTAGTATCTTATAGGCATAAGTAATTATTACATCACCTTTGATGGTTGTAGTGATTTAGTTTGTGTTTTGTTGACTCATATTTTAAAGGTGATTTGGAAAAAAGGATATATATACTTCAAGTTATGTCTTTACTCTTGTAGGAGGACCTGCTAGTTGGATGTCAAAGGTTCAATAAACTATTTCTTTATCCACTATTGAGGAAAAAATATCATTGTTTCACATGCATGCAAAGAGGAAATTTAGTTAAAGGATTTTTTGTGTGATTTTCGAAATAAATAGGATAATTTGAATCCATTATTTAATAGTAAAGGTGCCATACATGTGGATTCTAATCCATCTTATCATGGTAAAACTAAACAAAATCATATTAAATACCATTTTGTAAGACAAGTTATTGATGGAAGGGAGTATATATCAAGAAGGTTCATACTTAGGAAAATTGTGAAAACATGTTCAAAAAACCTATATTGTTAGAGAATTTGTGTTGGAGTTTGGGTTCTCTTGGCTTGCATAGTGATGAAATGGGTTTGGGCAGGATATCAAGTAAATTGTTTTTAAGGTGAAAATTGTTGAGGTTGTGACAACCATAGGGTCTCTACTTAGTCAAGTTGTATCATAACACCTATATTCGTGGGATATTGAAGAATACCCCTAATCTCACTATATATTGATAAAAATATCTCAAAATAATATTTTTAAACCCTCTCCCAATACATATTTATAATAAAAAAAACCCTATCTTTTATAGATATCCACTATTTTTATTGAATACCCTTTTTTATACCCCACAATACCTATAATTCCTCACTACCCCACATCCCCCCCCATCAATATCTACAATATATTGACTCTAATTTTCACAATTTGAAAACCCCTTTATGAATGAATGTGGTCATATATTTGTCAACAAGGTGACAACAATACATTTTTTATAAAGGTATGATTTTTCTCTTTTAAACAGTCAAGGGTTTCAAAATGTAAGGTTGTTTTTCTTTTGAACAATGGAGGGGGTTCAAAAAATTTGGCTTTTCACATTCCTCAAGTGCAAGCCAAAAAAAAATGTATAAATGCATGTGATTGTGAACCCTATAATAAGACACAAATCCTCACAAATTTCATAATAAATAAGATCAAATAACCTTTCCCAACATTGAATATTTTAAGTGTTGTGCTTCATTGTTTCTCTACAATTTCTCTATTTTCAATTTCCTATGTGCAACTATATATAATTCCCTATTTCTACAACATACTTTTTTTGCAGTGTTGCAAGCCCTTTGTTATTTCATTTCTTCAACACATTTGTTGTTACAATTATATTCGTATTTTTTCCACAACACCTATGTTATTACAAATTTGTTGTTATGTTGCCCCAACACTTTTGCTACAACATTTTTCTATTGTGAGTTGCGACTTCACTGTAGATGCAAGACCACCTTGTTTTTAATATGGTATTAATTCTACGTGTCTCAACTGCAACAATGGTGAGTCGGTGGGCCAAAAGCTATGCGAATAGGAGGAAGACTATCTTCTGAGTTGGGTAAGTGACAACATGCTACATTGAATTGCTAGGCAGGAAAAAAATAGTGATTCCATATAGTTATCCTTTCAACTTGGCCTAGGAGGAGTAATGAAGTCAAAGGGGATAAAGAAAATCCAACAAAGATTGCATGGTTATGATGTCAAAGGCTATTTGAGTTTGTATACCCCTCGTCACTCTAGCATTTCCCTAGACTCGTCTTCCCTTTCTCATTCATGAAGGTTAATAATGTGCTTCAATGTATCTTTGGTGCATAGGTCCCTGAATCTATTAATTCCTATAGTTATTTCTGAAACCCTCCTTCTAACAATTCCACTATAGCAATGAATAGATTGAATTCCCACCAATCTCTACAATATTATTTCACATTGTTTTAATCCTTTACTTAGGTCCTTCAAGGCATAGGAGACAACACATATTCCTACAATGGCAATGCACTAATGAAATGTTGACATGATGCCAAAGTATTCCTGTAATGGTGACTCATAAAGTATAATGTAGATGGAGGTGTTTTCCTTGAATTGAACATTTCCATTTGGAGATTACATTCCACTATTAATCCCCTAAAATACCATTTCTCCCCCATTTTCTCACACATGCAAGAGCCTAGTAACTATACATTATATTATTCATTATGTCAGTGATGTGAATAATGAATAAGGCAAGGCAAGGTTCAACTAATACCCTTCACTATTAAACGTATGCAATATAACATGTGATGTTTCTAAATCCTTCGTGCTTTAATGCCATCGTGATGGAAAATAACTTAGAGGTGTGGTTTCCCCTTTTGCTTTCCACACACCAAACCAACATCTAATCCTACTCCTATATTTACTTGCAGATCTACCTACATCTCCTATATTTGTTTGCAAATCCACGCCCATGATTAGTTTATTGTAGATGATATAAAAGAATGATATGAAAGCATGTTCTTCTCTTGTTACCAATACTTGTGGAGGGCGTTGATAGCCATAAGTTTGCATTAAATTCCATCAATGCAATGTGTTCATTATAATCATTAACTTGTCAATCACTATGATTTTTCAAATTTTTTAATACTAAATTAAATAAACTTTAAAAGGAAACTAAATCTTCTACTTTAAGATGTTAATTTTTTTATTTTTCTTTATCCAGCAAAAAAAAATCCAACTAACTTTATAGTTACAATTTTTTAATATAACTTCAATATTATTTTTCCATTTATTTAATAAAAATATTTTCCATTTTTTTAAAGGAAAAAATAAGGGTTTTTGTATTAATAAACATTGGATTAAGGGCCAGAATCCTTACACAAGTTTTTTGATACACAATTTCTAGTAACATTAGTCCTCTCAAAAATCTTTCAAACTCTAGGGCTACAATTCCTTCTTAAGCTAAAAGAATTACCATTGTAAACTCTAAAAAAATACCCAAGTATGTAGCAAAATTTACATAATAACATAGGAAAACAAATTTGCAAAAGGCACCACCCAAAGAGTTGAACCTCGAGACTCAACAACGAATTTGGCCAACGACATCAGACCCCCTTGAGCAACAAGTTATTTTCCTTTCAGTAGCGACACTGGAATCAACACCTCCCAAACGAGCTACGCATTTCCAGTCCTGGAGACTTCCAAAGAAAACACTCGAGCACAAAGTGAATGCACATCCTCATGCACACTTTCCAAAAACTACTCCATACCATATGGTTCCTGAGAAATTTTTCCTCCAGAAAGAGCTAAAAAGAACTCCTTTTCCTTTCAACTATGTCCTCTAGTTTCTGAAAAGATACCAAGAGAGCCTGAAATATCTAGGAGCCTGTCAACCACAAGGTTTGCATTAACATTCACGGAGGGAGATGAAGAGTTTTCCATCACATACCAGAGACCCAACACCCAACAAGATAAGAAATTGATAATAATTCTCCCAATGTCTGAACCGGGATGGATTGAAGACACATGAGTAAACTGGGGAGATGAAAAAATCAATATACAGATAAGATTAGAACCTTGCCACGAGCCAAGCCGCATCAAAAATTCCAGAGCCATCTCCCAAGTTTAAACCAAACAAAGAATCAACATATGAAGGATGTCACATGCCAACTAAATTAATTTCATTCTTTTGAACAATATTTTGGACTCCACAACTGAGACAATCCACCATAGATCCCACAAGGAGAAAAATAAATAAACAAGACACCAACATTTGAGACATATGAGATAACATGGCACTTGTAATCGAATTAAAACACTAGTAAGGGGCCATAAGGATCTGCTCCCGTGAAAGGAAAGGCCTCTAGATCCCAAGGCCCTTTCGCTTCTAGAGACGAGCCAAAGAACGTAAATTGTTGAAGGAAACTGACCATGTATATGATCCAATTTTTTTCCCTTTGATGATCAGAATAATTAACAAATGACTACTTCTTGGGATACCCAATATGGCTAAGTAGTGGGGAAAAAATGCACCCACTTTGTCTTGACTATATCTTAGACAACCATTCATCTCCAAGGACTTAGAAAAGTGCTAGGTATATTATCCATTTCCAGGCTTCCTTATCCCAAGGTGGAGCCTTTTTTAGTTAAAACATCAGCTACTGAGTTCAAATGCCTATATATATGGAAGAGTTCCAAATTTTCAAACTAAAAGGCAGAGACAAGAACCATCTAATTCAAGGGAGAAGAATCTGAGCATATCATCTTCTTGGCCTTGGTCATTTGGCAAATGACTAGCATTGAGTCTCCAAAAACTAACAAGCTAGTTTTTTTTTTAATAGCTATTTATGAGCCTCTCCATAATTCATGATATTCAACATGATTGTTGGTCACTGAGCCAAAACTCCAAGCATATTGTGATACAATTTTTTCTGTTTGGGCTAAATAATACCCCTTCGACTCCTGCCTCCCTCTCTTTTCCAATTAATTTTAAAACTCATAACCTTTTGGTATAACTTCGGCTCCTGCCTCCCCCTCTTTTCCAATTAATTTTAATAATCATAACCTTTTCGTATAACTCTATTAGACACATTTCTTAAACAAGAAATATTAATAAATAGTCTCACCAATTAAATGAAGTTCTAAGTTGTATTCATTAGAGGCTTACATTTTCCCTTAAATTTGTAAACAATGAGAGACCATATGGCCCAAAAGGGTAGGAATTTAAAACCTACAACACCCATTATACAATACCCATTAAACTCCATGGTTTCTGTAATTTCAAGTGTCTTTTTGTTGAACTCCATGGTTTCTATAATTCAAGTGTCTTTTTTATTATTTTAACAAAAAAGGTTGATAGGCAAGGAATTTTTTTTACTATATTTGACCAACAAATCATCTAGTCAAATTCCATCCTGGCCCACACTCTGTTTTTAAATTGTATTTTTAAACATTCTTTTAGAACTCAATGTGCATTATCATGTTCTATTTTTTTATAGCATTAATAAGATTGCTCATTTTATTAAAAACATAAAATCAATATTTAATTTCATTATATTCCGTAGTGGGTTGAAGTCAAATGAGATTGTTATAGTTTTTCTAAAAACCATAAAAAACATGTAAACATTTGAATGGAATAATTTAATTATTCTTTTCAATAATAAATACATAAGTTTATTTATTCATTTTATATTGAATATTATTTTCATATTGGTGAGTACTAATTACTTTAGAGTATACTAAAAACTAATATGAAAATTGAACGCTTTAAGATTCTTTTTTATTAATATTAAAAAACAAAATAAAATCGTAACATTCGCGGTTTCATCGTGTATAAATCTTTTTAATCATATTTATTCTTATTTAAGTAACTTTTGTCCCGAGATTTTATATCTGACAACGACTCCTCTTAAAAAAGGAATTTAATATCATATTAAAGATGCAAGTTGCAATTATTGTGATCCTTTAGGTCAATATAATTATAAGATTAAAGAAATAAGTTGCCACTAATGCTAATTTTTTCATTGACAATGTAATTATAAGACGAAAAAATTCAATGATAAATATATATTTTTATTTTATTTTTCATTTTCAATTTAAATATAATAATTTTCTAAAAATAATATTTTATAAGAAATATAAATATATAAAATATTAATAAAAAAATAAATTATTTTAATTTATATTATAAAAGTAATAAATATATTTAGATTATTTTTCATTTAAATAGAATAAATTATTAATGTGATGTAATACTTTAGTAGGACAAGTAATAATTTATTTACTGTGTGAATTTTATTTTTAAAAGATATTGGATGAGAGAATGAATAATAAAGGATTAATAATTATTGAATTATATGGAACAAGTTAATTACAATTTTGTAGGGAAATGTTATGCTATGAGGAGTCGTATTTGGAAGGTTAGCAACAATTATAAGGTAGCTATCTACCGAAAAGAAAGTGTCTTCTTGAGAAAAGGAAAAGGAACAAAATTCCTCTCTCTCTATCTCTTTGGGAAAGAAGGAGGGAAAAGAAAAGAAATGTTGCAGAGAAGGAAAGGAAGTGAAATCTATGAGCTGGATGGTTAGGAAAATTCCTTCGTTCTAGAGGCTATGTTTGGTTGTGATCGAATAGTCTAAAGCTAACCTAAATAGATGACTAGCCCAGGGGTGAGATGTAGTAAAGACTGATCTGGCTCGGGGGTGAGATGTAGTAAAGACTGATCTCTTGGGCGTGTGGTGCATAATAATTTCTTGTAGAACTTGTTTGAAGACTTGGAAAATCAGATAAGTGATGCATGATTATTTCTCTTGTTGCACAGTAATAGGTTAGGTTACTGTATAGCATTGATTCGTAAGGATATGATTCATTAGGATATGTTTAACATGAAAGTTTGTTAATGTACATGAATATCTCTGTGTAAACATATTAATGAATAGTTGCGTTCCTTTAAATATGAATGGTAGAATTAAAATCTTTAATCTATCATAATTATGGCAATGACAGGAAGATAAATAGTCTGAGAAGCCAATAGTAATTGCTAGAAATAAGCACAACATTTTCCTAATGCACAGGGTTAGGTCCCTAGCCCAACCAGAGCTACTAGCAGCTTCAGACAAGTCCCGGTGAATTATAACACTATGTACTATGTATAATATAACCATAAGACGACTGGAATTTTTTTTTAGCATTTAAACCACGGGATGGGAAAACACAGATATCAATAGATCCAAGAGCAAAACTGTTGCCACAATGAACCATACTATAATAGTTAAACAAAACCCATTAAGTCAACTAAATTGTTACAAAACCAAATAATAAGAAACCACATAATCACTATTCACTTAAGACAAAGGCTATAACTACATCTGACCATGCACTGGCAAATGATTCAATTCAAATAGTAATTATCAACTCAATTCAGTGCAAGAAATACCAATATAAACCATGTAAGTGAACACTATGAACATTTTGGTAATTTTTTTAAATAGTCTTATAACGATTGCCGAAGATCAAAAAACAATGTTACATTTTCGAAAGGCTTGACCGCTTCACAAAATAGAAAAGACATAATGACTTTGGTGTGATTTCACACCTTCAAATTACAGTTTAATAACTCCCTGTGTTAAGGGATGGAATTTTGTCAATTGCTCGACTGGGATACCAAGGCCTAAAAGATAGCCCAACAAAACCCTCAGAGAACCCAAGTATATAATTTAAATAGTAACTCAGAAACCCTCAAGGAACGCGATTATATAATTCAAAACAGTAACCCAGAAACCCTCAGAGGAACCGGGTATACAAACTGATGTAGAAAACCAAAATACCCTTGGAGGCGTTAAACATATAAATTGAGATATTAATCAAGTGTTGACTTGGGTTTAGTTCAGTAAGAGTAGATGTGTTGAGGAAATGACCCTTGAATGAGATTTTCGCTTTCAATATATGAAACTTTACTAGAAATGGGAACAGAGCCTGCACAACAACCAACACCAAGCTTGAAGTTAAACCGAATCAACTAATAAACAATAATCCCTGTAATTAAACTTCAAATGACCCAGATCATACATGTAACTTTGCACAATCCAAAAAATTGGACACGACTAGGTGAAATGATTGGCTCTATGGCCATCCATACACCACTGTGAAGTCCATCAAACACCAACGAAAACTTCAAGTTAAAAACAAACCGAGGTAGACCCTTTATATTCCCAGCTAAATAACTCGGCTACAAGGGAAACAATGGTCGAGCCAATAACAGTAGGAGTTGAAAAACTGGCATGTGAATGACCAATTTCTAGTCGTGCGCAATTGCAACACCAACATGTGAAGGAACAACACCATAATATGAAGGAACATCACATAATAACACCAAAATGTGAAGGAACAACACTAGAACTTGGAAGCCCTGGATGCGGGTGACAGAACTAACACGCTCGACAATCACATCCCACACTCCCCGGAAGATGGAGATCTCCTGTGCAGAGCCTCACCTGCTGCGGATCCTCAAACCATTAGCCACTCGCACGAGAGTCACAAAATCAGAAATGATGACGAGAGGACGGGCACTACATCACCATGTTCAGAGCATCACCTTGCATCTATCACCATTAATGATCACCATGATTATCCCATATTGCAACCATCCCCCTTCCGTCGAGCCTGCTCAGGCAATCAAGCAAGCACACAGATGCATGCGAAGGCTACTCATTGCCATCCTCCTCGCACACACCCCCACCCCTTTAAAAATATGAGCTCTCAGCCCCACTAAATACAAAGTTTGTTATCTCTGCCTTTAGCCTCCTTAACTCTGCTATGGCTTCTCCTTGACTTCAGAAGGCTGGGAAGATTTACTCTCAGCATAGCGTTGCACAGTCTCCTTTAGGTCACCGCACCCCTCACTGCGCACCTTCCCCCCAGCTATTCCTACCCCTAAGCCCCAGCGTTGCTTGCCCTTTTGTGTACCCTTTCCTGAACCGCTCCCCCCTGCCTCTGTGCGCAATGGCTCCCAAACTTCGCCAAAGACCTATTCGAGGAGGACAGAGAGGGGCACTCCCTAGCCATTATCACCGCGGCGAGCACAATCGTATAGAGTCAATGGAAGGCTCCTCTTCTAGCACTTTTTCCTGTCAAAGTCCTAATCCCGAGCAGAATGCAGAAGCCCCAAAGCAAGCTGCACAGAGAGGAAGACGTGGCCCACATAAGTCCACCATCTCTCCCTAGACACACCTCCAGCACCGCAAAATTGACTTGTTGCCGGGTTAGGAGGAGGAAGATGTGGATTCAGACGTTTGGGTGATGGATTCCGATGGCATCTGGACGCGTGTTCGCGATGGCGTAGATCCGAACTCCCCCATCCTTTGCGCACCAGTCCATAATCTCAAGCGTACAGTGGTATACGTGGAGGAAGATGCTACACAGGCTCCTACTTGCCCCATTGAGGAGGATGTCACCAACAGTGATGATGAAGACGAAAAGTGAAGCCTGCGCAGCTGCACAGTTCTCTTATGTTTTTTGTCAAGCTTGCCATTAGTGCCTTTTTGCTACTGTTTACTTTGTGCTTCTTAGATATGCCAGCGCTACTGCGCATAATGTAATTTTCTATTTTAAGTTTTGTTCGGGTTGGTTTCCTGCCTCGAGGAAGCTTAGAAACCGTGTAACAAAGGCTGGGATTAGCTAAGCACAACTTCCCAACCTAGCTTGTAGCATATGTAACTTCGATGTTTTCGAGTTAATAAAATAGCATAACTTACCAAAAAAAAAAAGAACACTAGAACTTGGAAGAACCGATGGCGGAAAAACCCTACTGTCCTCGCCCGTTTTTCCACGCAACTCGAATCCTAGAGAGTCTGGATTTTCTCCTAGATGGACAGAGGCTAGATCCAGCACCACACGCGCCATTAATCAATTATCAATACCAATATAAAATACGGTGGGAAATCCGGCTGTAAGTCCGATCATGGCATAGGTATAGGTGGAGGGTAAAACTTAATGTTAATCAGAGTGGAGATGCACATTCAATGCCAAGCGATACGATCACCATATGCTAGAGTTAGGGTCTTGAATCAAATGGAAACCTCACTAACACCTTTACAATTACTATGTTATTGTGTACCATGCATATATGTTTTTCAATTTTTATCTAGGTAATATATAATGTAGTGGGAGAGCCTTATTTCCTAGGCTATCCGTCATTTATTATGGTGTGGCATATACTGCCCACCGTTAGATTTAAAATCGTTTAAATCTAATGGTGGACAGTATATGCTACACCGCATTAAATAGCGTATAGCCCAGGAAATAAGCTTTTCAGTATGTAGTGTATAGTATGTGGAAGCATGACATGTGATTAGCATATACAAAATGTAATTTTGGTTTTTTGCAAAAGTAAAATAAAATTACAAGTTTTTCCCTTTTGAAAAAATAAATAAATAAAAATAATATGATGATGATGATGATGACGATGGTTAACGTCTACTAAGACCAAACTTTGGTCTATCGGACCTAAAGAAATGGATTATTTTGTTTGTTTTAAAATTGTACTCCTATGCTCAAAGAGCTTAGAGAGAAGCGTCCCGAGCTCACTATATTTTTGACATGTTAAAAGGCTAGGAAGGTTGGTATTGCAACAAAGACTATGAAACTAAGATCTAATGTGCTTGTACGCAACACACTCTAAGAGGAAGTGATTTTCATCCTCAATGTTCATACAGAGATGGCAGATCCTTTCCACTCGTGGTGTTTTAGGAACTGCCCAACGATCAATTTCACTATGAAACTCATGAGAGTTCATTCTCATCTTGGCTATCTTAATTGTTTTCTTTGAGCTAGTTAAAACAAAGAGATACTTTTGATATTCTAGATAGGGTTGATGACCTCCTTAGATGGGCACCTTGCGAGAAGAACAATATTATATATACAAAATAATAGATAAAATATAGTACATTATATATTATAATTTATTAGGTTGGGAGACGCTTTACAACAAAATATGATAGTAATATTGTAAAATGTTATGTTATGTAATGTTGACTTGATTAACATTAAAAATTAAAAAATAGCATTTATATAAATATGAGTTAGTCATTTAATAATGATTTATAAGTCTATTGTGTTATGATGAATCCATTATAAAATAATGGAATACCAAATTAGATCCCTCCTCTTATACTTATACTTCTTAACACTTAATATATTCAAATTTTATAATCCAAATTTTATTCCCACTACAATTTCATATAATATGTTTAAATATTAAACATAATATACTCTTGCTTTGTTTTTTTCATGATGTCATTACTATTTTATTAATCACATTTGTTTATTATTTATTAATATTTACTCTCTTTTCTATATTAAATTAACCTATATAATAAATAAATATAAGTGACAAAATTCATATGTATGTTGAAATTAACACGTGCCTATTGAAAATATGTCACATTAAAAAAATAGTAAATAAGTGCAAGAGAGCAAATTCGACATGTATGTATTTTAAATGTGTATACATAATCGCAACCTTGGAGTCACGAACGAATCAAGTAATATTCCATTTATTAAACACGTGGAATTGATGCCACATATATAGAGAAGTGAAGAATCACAATTATATAAAAACTCTGCAGAACATGTATTTTAATGTAATAAATATGTTTTTTTAAATGGTTTATATTGACTTATGATTTAATAGGTAAATTTGAAATTAATTTTAAAAGTTTATTGATTAGTAAATTGTTTTTTATTCAACATGTGAATTGGATTTGAATTTGTTACAATTAAGTAATTATAAAAAAAACGCAATTTAAATATATGCTTATAAGAAAAAACACATCTAATCATTAAATCATTTATAAAAATAAATTGAGTTTAATTTTGTTTGATAGTGTAAATGTTCATTACCAAATGTATTAAAAGACATTAAAAAGCTAATATTATTATTATATTATAATTGATTAAAATGTTATAAATAAAATATATCTATTTTATATTATAATTAATTAAAATGTTATAAATAAAATATATTAAGTTGTAAATATTAAAATTTAAGGATAATTAAATAATTAGATAATTGAATAATGTGCCATGAATGAGCGGTAGTACTAGTAAACTGAGGAGTTGTTTTTAGTGCGATTTTTTGAAGTTTCAGGTGCCGGAATCTGGTGAAAAATTTTGAGGTAAAATCTTGGTTTTTGTTATTCAAACTGGTTTTTTGACTCTATACATGGATTCAGCACCCTCAAAAATCTCTAGGACACTTCAATTGTGCAAAGTTAGCAATCAAACTTCTCTTTTCAATAAATTCTGGTCGGAATTTAGAGAAATTACACCGTACAAACCTTCAAAAAATCGCACTAAAGACTACTCGATAAACTCGGTAAACTGACGAATATCTCTGACTCGGGAACCACGGACTCGAATGTTCCTTTCCGATCACGTGGTAAACAATACACGCAAAACGAATAACATGTAAAATGATAACGTCAAATCATAAATGGTTCAATTAATCAAAGTTGCTTTGTTTTGGGTAAATAGAATTAATGATTTACTCAAAGATTAGAAGCATATGTCATCTTATTACAATGACTTTATAATAAGAAATTAGAGCAATTGTAAATTTAAATGGTTATTCTTGGAGTTTTTAAAATTGGAGGACATGTGTTGTATTTTGATCCACTAACATGTGCAATGTGTATTACACATGTAACTATATATATTTTATTATTATTTTAAGGTGATTTTATGGCTAAATGCAAAGTGCTTTGAAATTTGTTTAATGATGAAAAATCATGGTTTTTTATTATTCAATCCAATTTTTTTACGCATTATTTATGTACATTTTTAATTATGAATCTACCAAGTATCAAGAGGGATCAAATTTTTAGATGTGCAAACTATTTCTTAAACTTTTACAATGAAAAAAATATTGGACCTCGAGGGATTTCATCATTCTCCACAGTTGTTCAATGTGGAGTTAAGCCAAATCTATTCACTTTTAAAACCATATGATTGGTGTTGAAACTCAACATAGTCCATTAGTTTATAACCTTTATCATTACCTAATTAACCACAATCTAGGTTCATTGAGAATCAATTTAAGTAAGACATAATAAATTGGTAAAGTTGAGATATTGAAGGGCATGATGTTAACAACCTTATGTACTAATTCCATGACCTAGGTGGATACTTGTGGCCTCCCACTTGCTCTACCAACTTAGATTGGTTCCACACATTCGTAGTTCTACTACAAATTTTTATGTTGTGACATTTCAATGCATTTTTCGGGCATTTCTCTCATGTTTGTGGCTTTGCCAAAGACATTGAACATGCAATAAGTTTTGTAACAGTATAAAAAACACCTTAAACAATTTTGTATGAAAAAGTTATAGCACTAAGAAGTTAGCATACCAACTAGCCTCTTCAGGGACTACATTCCTTTTGCCACATCATTTCCTTAGGTTGGAGTTTTGGATCTTTCTGGTTTTTGTATCTTGGGGCATCATACTTATGCCAAAAAGGAAAATTTTACCTCTTACAATGTTGTCTTATAAATGAGTGTAGCTACTACATATTACTTTAGAGATAAGATGCCACCATTCTAGTCATTTGATTATAATTGGATCATTATATAGCTTGTCACCCATCTCGATGTTGTCAGAGAGGAAAAGTGGAGGAATTAGCTTAGAGGACCATTTTTACCAGTGGGACATAGTTTGGCAAATTGGAGTCTAAAACCTTTTGAGAGAAATTTGAGGCATCAAATTGTGTTTTTTGGGGTTAAAACTTTGCCACCTATGTGTTGCAACATTTTATGCTATTCTATACATAGATACGTTTTCCAACAGTGTAAGAATCACCTTAGTCAGAGTCCATATGCAAAAGTTATGCCACTCGGAAGTTGACCTTCCTGTTTTGACCACCATAATTCAAGCGGATGCCAGATCATCCCCTATTATTCATGGAAAATAGGCTAGCCATGTGATCATGATGAAGAAGACTCTATAAGAGTCAATATTGTAACTCTAGTTAGGAGTTGAAGGAGTTAAGCCTAACCACTAGTAGGCTATCAAGATTTTTTATAAACTGGGCCACTAAGAGGAAAATGAGTTCCATTCTATTCAAGTACATTTTTTCCATAGATGGGAATAGTAGCCAAAGATTGGGTAGGGAAATAAAATAGAGAGGATTGGTACACTATAGTAGCCCACAGGCCACTGCCTCACTTCTTTGTACTTGCATCCATTTTCCATATAGAGAAAGAGAGTAGAATGGCCTCACCTTCCAACTATGTTTTCTCTTGAAATGGTTTCCTAGGTTATATCTTGTGTTAATTTGTGGTGTGTTAATTTTATTTCATTATTCTCTATTTTCCGCACAATAATAATTTTCATACATACACAATAAGCATTAATTTATAGATCTAGAAATCTACTGAGAAATAAACCCCCCTAGTGTAGATTTCAAATTTTAAGCAAAATTTTATTAGATCTGTTGTGATGAAGTGTGCAATGGAATATCCATGGTAGGTTACAAATCATGTTAGTATTAATGTATGTTTCTTTGGGTATATTTGGGGGAGTTGTAGGGGATCCATATTTATTAAGCCAAAAGTCACAAAAATAGGTTTTAACCCTATACAAAAATTAACTACCAATGAATTCTTAAAATATAAAAATATACAACAACGAGAACATAAAAGAAATATACACAAAGATTTTCCCCTAGATCCAAAAACTGGGACTACCAGATTAATTTTTCATTATATTCCTTTCAATGTTACAATAAATATATATACATGTTGAAGAATTCATAAACCCTAATACACTAACCCTAGATTAGAATATAACTGTAGTTCCCTTGTCCATATGTACAAAATACCATGGGCAGGAAACCATCATGCCAAAAACCATGTGCAAACCCCATGCAAAAAACCATGGGTAGGTACGCCCACCATCTTTGGGTCTGCACCCCATCCTTGGATATTCCCAACTATTATTTGGTTCACATGTTGTTAATCATGGAAAGAACATAACGCATACCCAACAAAAAAACCCAAGTGATGGTCGGCGAATTTCTGAATAACCCTCATTATCCAAGAGAGGAGAGGTTTGCGTAGATGGAAGAATAAGTTGCAAATATAAACAATAAGCCTCCTCATGGCGATCTTGTCCAATAACCTTGGGCTATTCGAAGAACACGAGGCTTCTAACACAAAGGTATAATTAGAGGCGAGATCATGATATCGAGAAGAAACACAAAAGGAATCAAAGATAGAACCTGAAAAGATTAACCCAGTTTGAGTGTCATGAACCATTCACAGTCCTTGTTAAAAATGGAAGAAAATGTCGACATCAATTCATATCAAGGTGAAATTGAGGCTTTGAATCTAAATCAATGGTTGCAACAATTATATGTTTATTTTGGTGTCCATAATATAGAGGAAGAACAAAATACTTTGTATACTCATCTAAAATTAGAGGACCATGCCTTAGTGGGAAAGCCACATGAAGACCTTGAGGTTGGAGGGATAGCCTTCAGTGATTAAATGTGAGGATTGCAAAACCCTCATAAAATCACAATTTTCCTCTATTGGGTATGTAGGGGACTAAATGATCTGAGGGAATTAATTTAGTCATAAGTAAGGGTAGAGAGTGTAGGAGTACACCCAAGAGTTTAGAAAGATGGCCATAATGTTAGGTATCTCCCTAAAGAACCCAAACATACTCCTCAAGTATTTTGGGGGTATACATAGCCATCTGTATACCATGGAATCCATGGAAATGACCTCCCATTTCCACTCTAGAATCACAATCAGTTGTAGCAGTCCACCTGCATGTTTACACTCTGCCTTAACCATTTAACAATCCAAACATCTAGCTACAAAATCTGCCACATGCATCTTTAGATTCGACCAATAGTAGAATCTCTTTAGTGCAGTCAAAGTATTTTGTAGCCTGGGTGACCTGAATATGGTTTCACGTGAAACACCCTCAAGATCACCTTCTTGAGCTCACCATTTTCCGATACATATATCCTGTCTCTAAATCTAACCAATCCATCTGTTGTGAGATGGTAGTCGAAATCTTATACACCTACACCTGCACCTATACCACTACCTGTATTTGTACCTGCACCTATACTGCCACCTATACATGTACTTATACCAAAACCTATACATGTAACAACACATGTACATGTACTTGTGCTAAAACCTGTACATGTACTCTGTTGCAACCTGTGCATAATATCCATATATCTATGATCCAACTGACCTGCCCGCAAGATCCTATATTGTAAGTCTGCCCCATAGGAGCTCATAGCTGTTATGTGATTTACCTGTACCTTCCTGCTAAGAGCATCTGCGACCCTGTTTTCCTTTACCTTAATGTACCTAATCTCGAAGTCAAACTCACTAATTGTGGCCAACCATCTAGCGTGCCCAGAATTCAAATTCTGCTGGTCAAACAAGTACCTCAAACAAATGTGATCACTCATAAGTACAAAATCCCTACTAAGAAGATAATTCCTCACATCTTCAGTACATGTATAATCGCTGCTAGCTCAAGATCATGTGTCAGGCATTTTTGCTCGTGCTCATTCAGTTTTCGTGACTCATAACACACCACCTGTCCATCCTGCATAAGGACTCCACCAAGTCCTCCCTTGCAAGCATCTATACACACTACAAACTCCTTGTCCAGATTTATAATATTTAACACTGGAGCATTTGTCAAAAACTGCTTAAGTTGCTAAAAAATAGCCTCACATTCCTATGTCTAATCAAACTTCTTACGCTTCCTCTGCAATGATGTAATCAAATAATAAATATGTGATAAGTTCTTGATGAACCTCCTATAATAACTTGCCAATCCCATGAATGATCTCTCCTCATCTACACTCTTAGGAGCTACCCACTCCATGATGGCTCTTATCTTTTCTGGATCTACTTCAATGCCCTCCTTGGAGACAACATGTCCCAAGTAGTGCACCTCAGTCTAGAAGAAACTACATTTTTTGAGCTTAGCATACAACTGATGCTCTCTCAAAAACCTCAAAACTTCTGCCAAATTCTCGGCATGCTCCTCCTCATTTTTAGAATACAAAAATATGTCATTAATAAACAAAATAAAAAACATGTCCAAATAAGGATGAAACACACTGTTCATCGAGCACATAAATGTAGTTGGGGCATTAGTAAAATCGAATGGAACCAAAAAAAACTCATAATGCTTGTACCTAGTCCTGAATGTTTTCTCGTAGATGCCCTGCTCTTTGATGTGCACCTGATGATAGCCCAATCTCTGTTCGATCTTAGAGAACAACCCTAATCCCTTCAACTGATTGAAAAAATCATCAATCCATGGTAGTGGGTACCTCTTCTTGATTGTCACTTTGTTCAACTTCCTATAGTCAAGGCATAGTCTGAGAGTGCCATATTTCTTCTTCACGAACAACACCGATGCACCCCATGGTGACACACTTCGTCTGATGTACCATTTATCCAACATTTCATTCACCTGCAATTTTAACTCTACCAGCTCTGGTGTACTCATCCTGTAAGGTGCTTTTGATGCTGGAGCTGCCCCTGGCACTAACTCAATAGAAAATTCTACTTCCCTGTGCAGTAACAACTCTAAAATATCTGATGGAAACACATCCTTAAACTGTTGCAAAGTCAGATACTTGCTCAAAACATCTACATCCTCAGCCTCCTTACCTTTGTCACTAGAGATATAAACTCAAAAAAGTACACACCCTTTCCTGTGACTGTGCTTGGCCTACATAGCTATCACCATCCTAACTGATGCGACTTTCTTCTTTCTGTGCAAGACTGTTGGTTCCCCATTTTCATCCAAGCGCTCAATATATTTATCATATAAATCTACCTTGGTCTTGTGGAAATATAGCCAATCCATACCCAATACCATACTGTATGATCCCAAAGGAAATATTTTCAAGTGCATTGCTATAGGCATACCGTTTAACTCAAATTCACAAGCTCTTACCCAATGGTGAACTCTTTTCTTCATACCTGTGGCCATCTCGACTAACCAAGATTCTGCATTCATTTCCTTACTCAAGCCACAATTATCCACGAGGTCAAGATTAATATCCCAATAGTTTGATCCAGGGTCAATCAAAATAGAAACAACTTGATCAAAAAGCTTACCGTCCATTTGAATGATAAAAGCCTGATGATCTGTCTACATGTTGTCCACAACTACATAAATCCTAAGAATTCTATGCCCAACATCTCCCACTGTCTGTGCCTCATGCGCACTATAGATATGTGGCCTACCACCCTGATGTTGTGGAAAATCTCTCCTAAAATGATCTTTGCCACAAATCCGACAATGTATAGGCTTCCAACATTCATCCTTGTTCTGCTCCTTAGATCGAAATCCATGTCCTCTACTAGATGTATTGAACTTCTTAGGTGGGGAAACATTCTCCTTGTTACCTGTATCTTGAGGCCTTGTTTGATTCTTATCCCATTTTCCTTTATTATTATCATTGCCTCTCTAATCTTGCTTGGTTTCTGATCCGCGCTTTGATTGTTCATAACGACGCTTAAGTTTCTGGATGTCCTCCTCCAATGATCTAGGCTCATTGAACTCAATACTATCTCTGAATGCAATCAGAAGCCCACTAATAAATCTCTGAATCTTGGCCTTCTCCTCCTTGAGGTAAAGATAATATCTCAGTAACTCCAAGAACCTGTTAGTGTACTCCTCGTCTTTCATGGAACCCATCTTCAAGTCATAAAACTCCTTTTCCCTATCATTGTAGTATCTCTCTAATATATATTTCTTTTGGAATAGCCTTTCGACCTCACTCAAATTCAACTCCTCCTCAAAAATATTTCTGACATTATTCACATCTTCCCACCAAATGTCTGCTCTACCTCTAAGGTTGAATGTAGTTCTCCTAGATTTCATATTTTCCGAGTAGTCATGCAATCTAAAAAAATTCTTCATGCCAAGTAACCATGCCTATGCATCCTGTGGTTTCTTCATCTCTTCGTCAAATGTAGGTTTTTTTTTCCTTTTAAAAATATTTTGACAAATAATCCCTATCATTCCTCTTGTAAGGATGATACTGATGACTATCATGACGCCTATCTGAACCAGAAATATAACGATACATATGTCTGTCACCTCTCCTATCCGGAGTGTCCAAAAATATTCCATATTTAACCGTGTCATCCAAATCTAACCTGTCACCACCGGGAGACCTACTTCCATATTCTCCATTGGTCCCATCCTCCTTCCCATAACTGATCCTAAGTGGCCCCTTTTTGTGCAACTATGACAAATTTTGAAGGATGGTTGCATTAACATCAGATTGATTTTCCAGTGCATGTATAACTTTATCATTGTATCCTTACAACTACTTATTTCCTCCTTTAGGCTTCTCGATGTATCTGCCAAATCAGGTGAATGCCCAACACCATGTTGCTCATATGACTCATAGGGAGAATCTCTGTAGTCTACCATTCTTCTATTCATCTTTGATTTCTTCCTGCAATGTACAATATTTCAGCTAAACCAATTCATAAATAAACCAACGTACGTTAGTTTAATTTGGGGAGGGTACATCTTGAAAAATAAACCAATCTGCAAAATACATGTATATACATAATCATAACAACATGTAAAATGATAACACATGGTATACTACCGCATAAACATAAATCTAGTGGGAGTCTAGTCATGGATGCATAACCCTATCAATTACACAATATGACCTAATGCATAACCATGCCATTGCAACTTGACCACCGACCATCATAAGAACATACCATACACAAGGATAAGTGACATGTAACCAAGCGTGAATTACTAATGCATGTCCAACATATAACATCACACAAGCAACCATAGATGAAAACTACATAATAATGGCCAATATGTGACCTAGCATAAACAAGAAATGCATACACAACATGTAACAATATGAAAGCTATCGTACACACACAATAAATAAACAAGAACAACACACAGTCAGTCTTGCATTCAGGAAAACCTGTCAACAACAACATCATCAACACTTCCATGGCGACACCATTGCCACCATGGCCAACAAAACATGGACGAAACAACCACATACACCATAGGTATGAGAAACACATATAAGAAATGAACATAACACATGATCAACACACTACCCATCCAATCTGAGTGTTGAACTTGGCTCTGATACCACTCTGTAACACCCTCTTCCCACATATTTGCAAGTAACTGGCCGACCAGGGTAAACATGTGACAACATGCTACTAATATGAGATTCAACCTCCTAGATGACCTTAAGGAAGTGGAACTAACTGAAACCTGTCAAACAAACCTTACACTGCATCAACAACACCTCCACTTGGTAACACTACCTCCTAGACCCATGAAACCTGAAGGGGGGCTGATTTTTAACCCATTTAGGCCTTAGTTGCAGGCATGTAAGGGAAAGGGAGTGGCTAGAAACCTATAGCCGTGGGCATGCCTCGGCTAGGCCGCGACCAGGGCCCAAACATGTCAATTCTGTGCTTGCAGCTCTGGGATTCGTGCCACATTTTTAACCCTAGAGCCCAAGTCACTGCTCGTAACTTGATGAAACTTTAAGAGAGGTTAGATAACATTAAAACAAATACATGGGAGAAATCACATCATCAGGAACTCATCCGACCCCGCCAGGCCATGATAGGCATTTCGTCAAACATGTCACAAACATTACCTATACAAGTGTAAACAACAGAATTAAACATGGGGGTTTCCTAAAAATATGAGAATAGCTAAGAAACATTTCTGCCCTACATCATAAGCTACAATACTGTCTATTTGAACATAGATACATTGTGTATTCATTTATAGGGAAAAACATAGATAGAGCCATATATCATCACTGATAAAATACATGCTTATAACCAACATAATAACAACAAAAATACCATGGATATAACCAATGAAATCCACATAATAACCAATAAATTTGCATACCAAATTCCAAAGGAATGAGCTCTTCATTTATGAATCTAAAAACCAACTAGAGATGGGACTTCCACATTCCACCCGACCATAGATTGGCTGAGATAAGTCTCACTTCAGCCAATCACCCCCGTGCCATATTCCAAGCATGAATGTGGGAATTTATCAAACAAATCAATCAACACCAAACCAGGGCTCCAGAGATCAACTCGTCTCAACCCCAAACCTAGTGATTCCATCTTACGATCAGACACCACTAACCATCATGGATTGGTCTCCATCGAAGCTGCTCTAGGGCTCCAGAGTATGAGAGAGAGAGAGAGAACTCCAAAAATGCACTGAAAAAAAAAAGGTACCAACTAATCCTCATAATCCTTTTTATAGAAGAGGCCTCTATTTTCTTGATTTTCCTCCTCACATGCAACCTGTGACCTTTTACCTCCCTTTTCTCCTAATTTCGATTATTTTCATAAACAAATGTGCCAAAAATACTTTTGGTCTCTTTAATGCCTTAGCCATAGCCATTGCCAATTTCTTTAGCCATGATAAACCATGTGAACACCTTCAATAGGATGTTTTGCCCAACATTCAACTTGGAACACATGTCCAAACAATGGTGATTATTATTTTAACTTTATATCATAAAATTTTTATGAGAATTGTTACACTATTATGAATAGTTTGAGATTATTATTGAAGAGAATATTTTGAAAAAAAACTTATTTTATAATAATGGTAATTTTTATTTATTTAATAAATAAAATAGTTAATAATTAATATGATATATAGAATTTATAATTAAAATATAAATTTCTTCCAAAAAAATTTATTTAAATATTTTTGGCAAAATACAAAATCAATGTGAAATAAAAAAAAATTTATTAACCTAGATTGATTGTGTCTTCCATTTCTTGTATCCAAGTAACTTGCACTTTCAAGAAAATAAAAAATAAATTTATTTTATATCAAAATGTTAAATTGATAACTATGTTAAATCATATCAAACCATTATTTCTTATTTTTAGATTATAAAATCTTTAGATAATATAATTAACATTTCATATATATATATATATAACATTTATTACACTTAATTATAAATATAAATCTAAATTTTAAATTAAATATACTTTAAACATTTTATTACAAATTTAATAGCTTAAAATTTTCTAATTATATAAAAAATAAATATACTCATAAAAATAAAAATGTTAATTTATATAAAATTTCAAATATGTTAATTTGTGTAAAATTTAAGATTCAATATTTCTTGTATCATATTGTATTAAATGTTTCATTTTCAACCTTTTGTTTTGATAACATTAATAATTAAAATTTGATTGTGATTATAATAATGTTTTATATCTTTTTAATATTTTAATAAAACAAAATTATATTGATATTTATTTATTTTTGTAAAATAAAAAAATAACACTACTTAAAACATTAAAATTAATTTATTTAATTTAAAATATACATTTAAAATAACTTCCACTAATTCCCACTATAAAGTTCTATGATATTCTCTCTCCTTATTATCAGAATTGAATGATTTATATGAAAAAATTTAATTAAAATTTAAATTAACAATAAAAACAATCATTAATAGAAAATGAGTTATAAGGTTACATTTTTTATTCTAATATTTTTAATTAAAATTTTGATCTCCATTTCCATTTGGTTATTATCTATATGAAAATATGGAAAGTAGGGAAATATGTTTAAGAGAAAAGTTGAATAAAATAGATTCTTTTGAATTCTTATATATTATATTTGTTATTAAATAATGATTTTGATTTTTTTTTTCTTCTAATTAGGATTAATTTATTAATAAAGGAGGTAAAATTACATCATGACCGTAGTCAAAAACACTGTCCTGATTAAAGGCAAAATTGTCAAGAAAAACATAGATGAAGACTGCCCAGTGAAAGGGAAACCAGTCTTGAACAGATTACCAAATCCCACGCAGGGGAGCAAATTTTGATCTCCTTGATGTTTGCAGAGTTTACAGAATTCCAAAATTAAACAAAAATTCAACATAGCAATATGAACAGAGACTTGCCCAATTGTATGGGCCGCGAAGCAAGATAACAAGGCCGCAGAGAGTAAACTAATCATCTGGAGGCTCTTCAACTATACGACACCAACCTTTTGCAAACAGGTCCTTGGCAAGAGCAGCTTCGGAATCAGAAGGCCCAGGATCAACTGGCGCCATCTCCACATCATGAGCGCTACGAGCTTGTGCATCCGGATCTTGCGCAGTCGCACTACCAATCCCTACCTGGAGGTTCAAAGTCTGAGCATTGTCAGAGCCGAGGCCCGCTGGATGAGAGCTTGGCTCCCCCAACTGGGCTTCCTCATGGAAGACCACAATAATTGTAGAGGTTATCCTTGGGCGATTCAGAGAGCAGTTGAAGGTGAAAAGCGCTGAGCCTGTCGTGGGAGAAGGCAAGGTGGCAGGGGGTTGGGGAACAGGGGAGCCCAAACGGTAGCTGGAATCATGAAGCCGCCCTCTCCCACTGCGGGTGCGAGGATAGTGGCCGACATATAATTCACTGGAGAGGGAAGGCGACTCGAAAGAGGGGCTGGAGGGCATGCGTAGTGGACAGCCCCTGGTACCACCCCTGCGGCATCGCAATCTATGGCGTAGACGAGGCATAGGGAAGGAAACAACAATGGGTTCAAAGTGAGGCAGAGTAGCAGGAATGACGGGGCCAGAGCAATTCAGACAGAAGACAGAATAGAGGCCAGAGGCCAGAGTGAAATGCAAAAGGTTCAACGGAGGCGGCTCCGCAGATAGACCAGAGCGCAGCTCCAAATTAGTCTCCCCAGTCAAGCAACGAGAAGCCGCGGGCTCAAAGCGAGGCAAAGCAGCAGGAATGATGGGGCCAGCACCATGCAGATAGAAGCCAGAACAGAGGCCAGAGGCCAGAGAGAAATGCAAATGGTTCGACGGATGCGGCTCCACAAATAGCCCAGAGTCGAGCTCCAATTTATCTTCCCCATTCAAGCATCGAGAAGCACTCGCCATTATTGTTTCATTGAAGAGAGCCGAAGTCCGAAGCATGCTGGAGCATGCGGAGGCGTGAACAGGAGCGGAGGACAAGATATGAGCAGCGAAACCACTTAATCCAATGCGATTGAACCCTGCACGTCTTAAATGCAAAGAGCCGTCGTTCATAAGCCATTTGCCCGCCATGTCCAGGGTAGGCAGGTGTTGCCACGCCTCGTCCCACCCCTGTCCCTTCACATTTATCGCCCCTCTATACACCCGCATCCGGGAATTAAATAATGATTTAAGTTATGTTTAAAATTTGTATTATATATAAATTATGTTTTACTTTTTTCATTAAATATTATTGGGTTATTAAATATTTATATCATAAAAATGTTTGTTATATATATATATATATATACATACATACATACATACATATATATATATATATATATATATATATAAAGACCAATACAATTTATGAATCCATATATATAATATTGAATTTTTACTATAATATTTAATTATTAAATTAAGTTTCAATCTCCATTTCCTTATTATCCATATAAAAATATGAAAATTGAAAAAATATTTCTAAGAGAAGGCCAGGATTAACTCGAATTATTATATATTATATTTGTTATTAGGAATTTGGCTTCTGTGATCCATAAAATGGTGTAAATTTTTTTCGGTGAAAGTCACATAAAAGAAATTTTTGTTGACGCGTTTCGAACCAGCCAGTGTGGTTCATCATCAGGACAAGATGAGAAATCTGATCAGGACGGCTAGTTGGAGCGGTCTTGTTCTATTTAAATTGGTTTCCTGATCAGATTTCTCATCTTGTCCTGATGATGAACCACACTGACTGGTTCGAAACACGTCGACAAAAATTTCTTTTATGTGACTTTCACTGAAAAAATTTTACACCATTATATTTGTTGTTGAATAACCATTTAAGTTATGGTTCACTTTCTTACCATAAGTTATGTTTCACTTTCTTTATTATCAAAAGTGTTAGATAGTTATATCAAAAAAAATATTATTTATTTTTAGTGAATATTGTTTATTTTTTATTGTCTATATTTTTAATATTATAAATTTTATGATAATTTATTAAATTTATAAGATATATACATTTTTTAATTAAAAACAATTTTTAATAAAATTTGAATTAGTGTAGATTATTTTTAATTTTAGAGAGGAATGAATGTGTATATTTTATGTTTACCGGAATCCACTCCATAAAATAACAAATATTTTTTCAAATTTTGCTCAAATTAATATATCTCAAATGAAAATGAATTTACCCTCATATTTCTATGATAACGACTCCAAAATGCATGTTGTTGAAGTTCGGTGAATAGTGTCTTTCGTTGTGTTGTGAAAAAACTGTCGTCGTAATAAGCCGCCATGAAGTGATTGGATGTTGAATTTGTCCGAGGGGGGCTTCCAACAACTCTAAAATACAGGACATGTAAATTTGAAAAACAATTGGTTGTTTTTTTATAAGTGATCATAGTAAAATCAAAACCATTTATGATTTATCAATTTTGCATTATGATAAGTGCAAATTCGTTATTTTATGTTACTTTTTTTGAAAGTATTCTTTGCTCTATTACCACATTGTAAGTATAGCATATTCTATGTTATATTGCTGTATTACGAGCATTATCTGATCTATTATAGCATTACAATTTTTTTTTTGTTTAATTATATTATTGCAAATATTTATTGCTCTATGTAGCATTACAAGCTATATGACACATGTATTTGAGCATTCTCTCACTTGCCATGCTACAAGGTGTATGACACATGTATTCGATCATTCTCTCATTTGTCATATACCTTGCAACTGCAAGTTAATTATTAGGGTCCATTAGACCCATAGACTTTGTTAAGCTCACATGCTAACACTAAAGCCTTTTATTAAGCCC
This sequence comes from Pinus albicaulis, assembly GCA_034641835.2. Lineage (NCBI taxonomy): Eukaryota > Viridiplantae > Streptophyta > Pinopsida > Pinales > Pinaceae > Pinus > Pinus albicaulis. The sequence continues at coordinate 798,461,709 of CM076583.1, forward strand.
TAGATATTGGGTTATTATATTTATATTGTTAAATTATTATGTAGGTTAGAACCTTCTCTTGTACCCTTGCATTATATTGTGCTTTTTGTCTTCTATATATATACCAAGGATATCTGGTCTTATGATCATCATATCTTGTTTTGTATATTATTCATTTTAAAATGAGGTCTCACCCTTGAATTGGATTGCATTCATTGACTTCTTATCATTTTAAGGCACATGGTTCATAACATTTCGTATAAGAGCATACAAACTTACATTTTTTATTGTTCAAATGAGTCATTGTGGATTTTTTTCTATAAATTTTTATGAGAATATTCAGAACATGAAATTCGAAAATCATTAAAGAGAGATATTGAGATACATTTGGTCAAAATTTGGATTTTGATTTGCTATACATTTGGAGATATACCCCATGGATCTTAGGGTTTGTGAATATTTCTAAAATCAGTTTCAAATAAGAAATCTTGGAATTTCTGCTATAATTTTATGCCTAGGATACTTCAAACCATGAAATTTAAAAGACCTGGGATAAATCTTGGGGTACATGTAGTAAAAAAATTAGATTCTAAATCTATACAGTTTTTTAGATATAGTTGTTGTAAATGAGTGATCTTGGAATTTTAAATGTAACTTTCTCCAATACAAATTTTAGACCATGAATTTTTCAAGGATTTAAGTAGACATAGAAAGGCACCATAGGTAAGAATTTTAGAATCATATTTGAAAAATTGGACATGCGAAGTGTTATGCAAGTTAGGTTTTGGGAATAGAAAAAACATAAACAAAATTTGAGAAAATTACCATAACTTTCACTCAACACATCAAATTTTGGTAAGACTTATGGAATTGTATAGAAGACATATTAGAGTATTATAGGACAAAATGAATTGTATATAAGATATATTAGAGTACTATAGGATAAAATTTCAGATCTATGAGGACTTGAATTTTAGAGATTTATCAAGACAAAAATCAACCATTTAGATAATCTACAAATTAGAGTTTTGAAAGGTATATAAATTATAGTTAGCATAATTTTTATTGGAAGATTTGTATGTGGTGATTAAAAATTTGCGATAAAGAGAAAAAAGATGAGCAGTATTATTTACAAACATGGCTCCTAAGGGTGCTGAAAAGTAACTTCACCACTTAAACCTCCACAGAGCTCATCCATGACTCATAAAGAAATAAAAGTAATATACTGGGCATTCAATTTGGCAAGTCAATTGTGAAGCGTGGAGTATCAGTTAAAAATACCAAACAAAATATGGAGGAAAATAAGGAATAGGTACAAAAATCTATCAAGTCAATGGAAAAGCTTCAATTGGATAAAATTCCCAAAAAATATATGGAGATCCTAGTAAATCATGAAAATAATGAGAAAAATTGTGTTGATACTCAAACACATATGAGGAGTATATTTTTCACAAATATCGAATCACAAAACCATAATAATAATTTTTCAATCTAACATGTACATCATCATTTCTTCAAGTCAACATCAAGAAACTACTTCATTCATGAAGAAGTTTGATGGTAATGATCTTATAACATGAATATTTTAAATGGAGTAATACTTCGATCTACACTAAGTGACGTCCTTAAAAAATGTAAATATGGCATCCATGTGTTTATAATAAGATCAATTTGTAATATCTCAATGGATTTATGAAAGGAAAAATGATTCTATTTTATATTGGTCCATTTTTATAGAGGAATTGATAACATATTACATAGATATTAGGAGAAATACATTTTTTATTCAATTCGTAATTTTTGGAAAAAAATCCAATTAAACGACATATTCAACAATTCCAAAAATTGAGTCTCATGATAAATAACATTTCATAGGATAATTTGTTAGACCTCTTTATGAGAGCTTTAAATAAAATAATCTAACATGGGGTGTGTCTCTTCGAACTGAAATCTCCAGGGCATGTTTTTAGTCTGACAAGGTATGTTGAAAGTAAAAACATGACTACTAGAAAGGTGCTTACTAACAACTCTGGAGAAAATCATGCTCCCTCTCCTAACCTCAATCGACCAAAAATATTGACACCTAAGAAAATGGATGAAATAAGATCAAATTGACTATGTTTCAATTGTGATATCAAGTACAATAAGGGGCATAAATTTGGCAAGAAGAAATTACTATACATAGACTATCAAGAGGAAGAAAATTAATAATTTAAATCATCATAATATCTATCACTAGAAGAGAGTACTCCAAAAATATTTTTTCATGCATTGGATAGCATCAATACTCCACAAACCCTCAAGATAGAAGGATATATAAAAAATAAAAAAATAAAATTGTTGGTTGATTTAGGTAGTAACCATAACATAATCATTTACAAAGTGGAATAACCTCTCATTTTCTTTGTATATCCAACACCAGAATTTCAAGTAATAATTATAGATGGATGTACCATAAGTTTTTTAGGAAAGTTCCATGGTATTAAGTTGAATATGGGCAAGTATTTATTAGATAGTCTTATGGTTACAATCCAAATGAGTGGTGATATTGTTGTATTAGGGGTCCAATATTTATGGTAATTTGTAACAATAACCATAAATTTTTAAGATATTTTTCATGATATTTTCCTCAAAAGGGGGCGACAATATTTAGAAAGCGTTCAATGCCTTGAAAGATGTTCTAATGTGGGCATCCATATTATATCCCCCCGATTTCCAACACAACTATTTCCTGTACCTCGTTGTTGCGGTAACTACCATTTCTATGGTGTTGGTCGAGGAGGATGATGTAGGGAATGAAAAAACTATCTATTACTTGAGTCATAATCTCAATGATATTGAAAGCAACTATAATCATGTTGAAAATTTATCTTTGGAGGCTGTGCAAGTTGTCCATAGATTTCACTGTTACATATTGCTACACAAAAACATTATCATTTTTTATTGCAACCCCATGACGTACATATTATCATGCAAATTTTTGGGCAGAAAGTACTGTAAGTGGATCTTCATCCTAAATGAGTTCAATTTGGAATTCATCAAATACAAGTTGAAGAAATCCTTGGTTTTTTCTAAGCTCATTTGCGACCTTACCACTACTGAAAATGAGACAACACCTGATCACTATATTCTAGATGAGTCATTGTTCCTAATTTTGTCATCTGACCCGTGGTATAGAGACATTATCATATATCTCAAAACCAAAAAATTTTGGTTCAATACCTCTTTCTCTGACCAACAATGTATATGATATACAACCAAATATTACATCATCATTGATGACACCCTTTATCACTGTGGTATCAATACAATATTTCAAAGGTGCATCACTCATGAGAAGGCTGAGAAAGTCTTAAATGAATGTCATTCTGTAGCATGTGGGGATCATATGTTTGGTTATGCTACCACATATAAGATCCTGTGTGCTGGTTACTTTTCTCCTACCATGTTTCCTAACTATATCCTCAATGCCTTGAAGTGTCATGCATGCCAGATATATGATCATAAGGCTCCTGATCCATCGTCTCTTCTGCATCTTGTTATCATCGTTGGACTGCTTGTGAAATGGGGCATTGATTCCATGACATGTAACTCTCACTTAGCTGGGGGGCATGCCTGTATCATTATAGTAGTTGACTATTTTACCAAGGGGGCTAAGGTGATGCCTATATATAATAATACCAACGAAACAAATTCTCTCTTTTCATCAACCATGTCATTGCACAGTTTGGTGTTCCACAAGCTGTAGTTACAAACAATGGAATTTTTTTCATAATCACATGATGTCCTAATTGACTGCAAAGCTAGGAATCTCTTAGGAAATTTACACTCCTTGCTACCCTCAGGAAAATGGAAAAGTTGATGAAATCAATAAATTTCTCAAAACAATGCTTCAACGTATCATAGAGGTCTACAAATCAGACTGGAATATTATTTTATATGTGGCCATGTGGGAATACCAAACCTCCGTAAGGAATAATATTGAGTTCACACCAATCCAATTGGTTTATGGTATAGAATAAATCCTTCCAATTGAATATGAAATTCCATCTCTCAAACTTACTTTTGAACTCCTCCTTGCTACTTCCAGGGACGAGGAACATCTCTTACATCTGACGTGTTAGTGTCAGTCTAGTCATACTTCCATCAGTGATCAAAAATACTCTTTTGCATTTTCATATTAGGTGTCTCATACCGAATAAATTTCACCATTCCGCTAGGTCATGGACTCATTGATGGTAGTGATTTTTCATCAGTTTTCCCTCATGAGGTACTTGTTGATTCTCCTCTCTATGGTCTTCAGTCGTTAGACACTTTCATTCTCAAAACTATGTCATTAGGCCATAGGAAGGGTCTCATTAGTTCAGGGTATCACCACGGTCAAGTTGATGAGTCAAATGTCAATAATATCAGCAAGGTCATGAGGAAGCCAAATAAAGTCAAAGTCGCAGCACTAGGAAAGTCAGAGATATTATTTATTCAGTTTGATGCAAGTTTCACCTCAAAACCATGTTTTGAGGTGAAAACATAATACTTTTCCCTTCAGTCACAATTCAAAAGCTGCCATCTCCGACAAGATCATCACCCTGCCTTTCAGAGAATTTTTTCACAGCATGTTCAACATCAAATCATTCTCCAAGTAGATCCAGCAGAAAGAGCCCAGAAAGAGCTTTCCAACGGTATACTACACTCTCAAAACTGACTTCTGGATTGAAATGTATGCTTAAGTGAAGTAAAAATCCTTATACCTTCATATACCCCCTATTTCCCTTTTTTCCCCTTAAAACTTTGTGTTATTAAAGTTTTAATATTCCCCTTTTCCCCTTTTCGATTATAAAATCGCATTATAAATACAAATGCGATTATGCTAAACCACTTCCCCACCATATGTTAAAACCTTATAATAAAACTTTGTAAACGAAAGTTTATGTTATATAAACCCTGCCACTTTAAATCCCTTTCTATCGCATCGCATATTTTAGTTGCGTGTTTCGACCGGCCCATCGCGAAAGTTCCGATGCGATTGTATTACCCCCCTCCGATTGACACCGCGACCATTGATCTGTCTCCGCCGATCCGATGGCCCACAGCTAATCGAGCCATTGCAATCGACACTTCCATAAAACCCTTTCCAATTGGCCAATCGTAAGTCCTTCCTCTGATCTCCCGATCGCATTACTCCCTTCGATCCTCCAATCGCATCACTTCTTTCGATCTTCTGATCGCATCACTCCTCTGATCTCCTGATCCACATCCGACCGTTGATTGCCCCCGCCGATCGGACGGTCGACAGCTAATCGGGCCATTGCATCGACATTTCCATAAGTGCTGCACTTCGCTCCCCTCTGATATTGCGATTGCGATTGACCCCGGGCCCACCATTTAAATACTTCTACCCCATTCAAATAAAAAACCCTTATTCCCTTTGTAAAAGCAATAAAAGGATTTTCAAAGTTTTTTAAAGTACTCCATCGCATCGGAACTTTTCCGCAGCGTATTCCAAAGCGTCTCACCTCTCGAGCCCCGATTGCGATTACATTTGTGTATTGAAATGCATTCCACGACATATTGTAAGTTTCGTTATACGTTATATCCCTCCGCCCGTACATTCCGATTGCGATTAATATGCGGATCCCGCCTACTCCCCTTCCCTTTTCCCATTCAAATTACATTTTTCCCTTCACGTAAGGCATTATTTCATTTCATTTCTGTTCCAAAAACATTAATAAAAAGTCTGTTTTCTTCAAAACAGAAAATGGAAAGCGAAACGTCAGGGGCCAAGAACCAACGTTGTAACAGTCACATCTTCAGTTATGATTCAAAGGATCTACGCTACATGTTTCGCCTTCTCACTGACTAGATGTAACGTAGCTCTTCCTTTACGGAGAGATTATTGGCTCTTGGTTTTCCATCTTCAGTTATGATTTCTCCTCTTTCCATAGATCTATATTCCCACAAAATCTGTCTATTTATTGAAAATGCTAATGATTTGTAAAGGGCTGAAAGTATGAATTCTAAAAACTCAGAAATGGGGGAATAGTGTCGCAGTGAGCTCTGCGCTCCATTGTACAGTTTGGCAGGGAATTAATAAAGTGATGCATCTCTGATTTGTGGGATTCATGTGGTATGAGTTTTAGCATATGTCTCTCCTTTGTGTTTCATATGTACATTGTTATGTTTCACCATTCATTCATAAACATTTCCAGTTGAATGTTTTTCAAGTTAGAAAGGTAGAATCCATTTTATATGCTCTGCCTTGGGGAATCATTCATACTCTGTGTGTTTTCTTATGTTTGAAAAGGATTCATTTATTATGCCCTTTTCAACTTCTCAACAGTCTTTCCACTCCATCTTATTTCAACTTGATTGCTAAATCTCCTGCCTATCTTGCCCCATGAAATACTCTGTGTCTTTGATTTAATTCCTCGTTTCATACTTTCCTTTTTCCCATACATCCCTGAAAATTCAGTCATTTATCAAAACCCCTTTTCCCATTTATATACCTAGCCTAAAATTAGTTCATTATTGTGTTATTGAATATCTATTCTACGGAGAGAGCCCTCTCCTGTCCTTGTAGGGATAGCTACAAGGCCGAGCGTGGTTTAGTTGTTACCCTGATTTTCCTTTTCCAGCCTGGGGTCCAATTTGGGTGTTAACATCTCTGGCGACTCCACTGGGGAACTAAAAACGTTTTTCATAGAAGATTCATCACCCCAGTAATATATTTCTTCTAAAGTCTTGACGATGATATTTCAGAGTTTTCTAAGCTGATATAAATATTTTATAGTAGAAATTTGACCAAACTTTTTTCAAGAAGATACACAAGGGCTAATCCTGATCCAAATCCTCCCCCTGTGTTTGAAAATCCAAATCTTATCCCAAGAATAGTCATAAGACAGGCGAGATCACTAAGTTCTACACCTATTTTCAGGTCCCATACTTGGCCCAGTGAGTGGTTTTTTGTAGAACAACTTTCTTTTGACGAGAGTTTTAAGCTCTCTTTGTTTAGAAATAAGTCTGAAACTGCACTCGAAGACACAATTTTAGATCCATAATTCCTTGTGGATATTGAAGTTCAAAGAGAAAATTCCTCCATTGACGACTACATTTTGAATTCTCCCCAGTTCATCACTTTAACTGATATTCCCGAGGTTTCAGAATCATCAGGGACAACATTCCATCCTCCTGACTCATCAACATTCTCATCAGTCAGTTCCCAGTTTTCATCTCCTCCATCAACACCTCCCTCAAATCCCAGTACTGCAAACATTGTTGTAAATCCTCCCAGAATCATGGCTGCCAGGTATGCACCCCTAGTTTTACCCTAGGTCCTCAATGATATGCCTGCTGACTATCAGAGTAAAATTCCAATCTTTGATGCCACTCAAAGCATCACAACCCAGCATCATGTTGATAAGATGAATGATTTTTTTGACTTGCATGAAGTAGAAGAAGAGAATGTAGCTACCAGGTTGTTTGTTCAAAGCTTCAGAGGTGAAGTTAGAAAGTGGTTTAGAGCTTTACCAGCTGGCTCAATTCGTACTTTACAGGAGTTACACACACAGTTATTAGACCGGTGGGAGGTGAAAAGGAATCCACACCAAATTCTGTCTGAATATGAGAATATTAAAAGAAATGTGGGTGAAACTGTGCAAGACTATTGTTTAAGATTCAATGCTGTATACAATGCTATTCCGGCTAACCTCAAACCTCCTGTGGATTCAGCTATGCTGAAGTTTTCGGATGGTTTTTATGCTGATATGGCATATCAATTGCCAGATCCGCCATCACTTGAAGACATGTAGAGGATAGCAGTAAGCATTGAAGCTAATCTGCTGGCTAGAAGAGCTCAAGCCAGAGCTGAAAAGAAAGTCATGGTGAAAGAGGAAGCCTCCCCTTCGGACAGCAAAATGGACACACAGATTCGTACAATGGAAAGGATGGTTGATTGATTAACGATTTTGGACAAACCTGAACCCCAAATAAGAAATCCGAATTTTAGAGGACAATAACAGCTGCAATTCAGAATTAGACAGAGAAAACAGAGGGCGCAGGACCAAGCGGCACCACAACAGCAGATTAAAACACCATTACAGCAGAACTACGTGCAAGGGACAGACTCAGATGATGATGACCCTGCGATCGAGGCCAATCAATTTTTCACAGCTGATGGTGCGCCCATTTTCCTCACAGAAGACAAAGAATACACAGTGGCAACTCCAGACATTCGAGGGGACGAAAATTTCATTTTGGCCAATGATGTGGCATTAGAGGAAGAATCTGATGACTACCAGAGAGGGTATATGAATGCTCTATCGGCCCAGCAAAGGAAATATTCTCTGAGGAATAGAAACGTCACAATCAGTCCTATTCAAAAGAGAAAAGAACTCCAAATGAAGGACGAGGCACAGAAGAAAGGAAAAGAGCCGACCAATCCTTCATCCAGTAAAGCACTCGCAGCTACTAACACAGCAAATGAAAAAAGCTAGCAGAGCATAGTGAAGGAGAAAATAGAGAAGAAAGACCCTCCCATTAAAGAGGTAGAAAAAGCTCCTTCCTTTAATTTAGAAAATGAAATTTCTAAACTCAAAGTGTCTGTGCCCCTGATCGAGTTGGTGAAGAATAGTGTCTATAAAAGTCAGGTGTCTAAAGTCTTGCAAATTGACCCTCTTTCTGATATGGTTAATGTGGAAGATGACTACCCTGAACTTATTTTTGGTCCAACCACAGACGAATCTGAAGAAAATGAAGTCCCTCCCTTTTACCTAAGTCTTAGGTTGCATGAGTTTATCTTGCATAATGCCATGTTGGACTCTGGGGCCTCACATAATTTGATGCCCAAAGCTGTCATGGAGAAGTTAGGCCTTGATGTTACTAGAAAATACCATGATTTGTATTCTTTTGAATCAAGTAGGGTCCATTGTATTGGTCTCATCAAAGATTTAGTAGTGTCTTTAGATCAAATCCCAGCCAAAAATGTCTTGATGGATGTAGTTGTTGCTGATGTCCCACCACGGTTTGGAATGCTTCTATCTAGGTCTTGGGGTGCAAAACTTAAGGGAACCATGCAGCTTGACTTCTCTTATGCCACAATCCCTGTATTTGGCCAGTTGAGAAAGTTATATAGGGAAAATAAAATGAAATATATGATTACTAGCAAATACAAGCCAGTAAACCATCCCATCAATGCAGTCCACATAGATTTAGAGTATTTTTTCTTATATTCAGATGGTGGTTTAAATGATGAGGATGTTTAGTTGGTACAAGTGGACGAGATACCTGAGATTTCAGAAAATTTCAGAGAGGTCCTCGAACAGGAAAAGGAAAAAACGACAAGTACTTCTGAGCCTTCAGTCCCCCAACAGCTAAAAGACAACGAACAACCAAAAATCAGCCAAGGTGAAGAGAAGGAAGAAACTAAATTTCAGCATCTACAAGAAGAAGAAGAAGGCCTATGGGGTATGGACTTTGATGGAGCTGTTGGTAAGGATGGAGCAGGCATTGGAATATGGATTCGGAGCCCTATTTTCCAGCCTGAAAGAGTCCCTAGTAATGTTAGAGTATGTGCTTATAAGTTGGCTTTTGACTGCTCCAACAATGAAGCAGAGTATGAAGCTCTGATTGCAGGCCTCAAAATCTTGAAGAAGTTGAAGGCGAAAAGGATTTCTGTGTATGGTGACTCTGAGTTAATAATCAAGCAGGTGAAAGGAGAATACCAAGCTAAACATCCAAGACTGAGGGAATACAAAAATGCAGTTCTGGACATTTTGAAGACATTCCCAGAGTACACCTTGACAGCAGTGCCTAGGATGCAGAATCTTATTGCTGATTCCCTTGCCACTACTGCAAGTAACCTGAGGATTCCGATGAACTCCAGCAACAAGTTTGAGATCCATGTCAAGCATAGGCCTGTTGTTCCGGACAATTTAAGGTATTGGCAAGTATTTTGGGATGATAATGAGATCAATGCATTTTTGCAGGGTGATGGAAAATTCAAGGACACTCCCATAGAAGGTGAGTATGTGGTTGATGATCAAGAATTGGAAACAAACCAGATGGACATATTGCAGCTGAAAGATGATGTAATTCCTAGAGGTCTCATACCTTTAGAGGAGTTGTTCGATCAGGACGATGTGGCAAAGAAGCCAAGCTTGGTGCCCACGGAGAAAGGAGTTGAAGATGTGAATCTTGGAACACCTGATCAACCCAAGTTCGTGAAATTGTCAAAGGAATTGTCCCCTGAAGCGAAGGAGAAGTATGTAAAGTTGCTTTCTGAATTTTTTGATGTATTTGCATGGGATTATGCAGATTTGAAGGTGTATGATAAGAACATAATCCAGCATACTATTCCTATCAAGCCGGATCAAAAGCCATTCAGACAGAAGCTGAGAAGAATCAATCCGAAGCTGTTGCCATCCATCGAAAAAGAGGTAAACAGATTGTACAAAGCTGGTATCATAGTCCCCATTAGATTTTCTAACTGGATTTCAAATTTGGTCCCGGTACATAAGAAGACTGGAGAAATAAGATTGTGTATAGATTTTCGAAACTTGAATAAGGCTTCCTTAAAGGATAATTATCCACTTCCGAAAATGGACCATATTCTGCAGAGAGTAGTTGGAGCATCCAGGATGTCACTACTTGATGGCTACTCAGGCTACAACCAAATCTTGGTGCATGAGAAGGACCAAGATAAAACTGCCTTCAAAACACCCTGGGGAACCTTCCAGTACGCCAAAATGCCTTTTGGACTAAAGAATGCAGGAGCTACTTTCCAGCGTGCAATGGACACGCTTTTGCCAATGAGAAAGATGTTTTTATAGTCATTTATTTGGATGATTTGACAATGTTTTCAGGATCAGATGATGAGCATTTGCACCATTTGAGAGTTGTTTTTTAGCGATGCAGAAAGTTTGGGATTTATCTCAATCCCAAGAAGTGTCTCTTTGCCATGGATGAAGGCAAGCTGCTGGGGCATATCATCTCTAAAGATGGTATCCGCATCGATCCATCTAGAGTGGAGGCAATTCAACACATAGACCTTCCACGAAACAAAAAGGAGATCCAAGCATTCAATGGTAAGATGAACTTCTTACGTCGATTTATACCCAATCTAGTTGAACATCTGAGGGAAATGACTAACATGTTGAAGAAGGACAACACTGTCAAGTGGAGTGAAGAAGATGTCAAGTCATTCAATCTGGTAAAGTTCGCTTTGTCCAATGCCCCAGTTTTGATCAGTCCCGACTACACTCAAGACTTCATCATATTTTCGTTTGCATCGGAACATACTTTAGCTGCTGTTTTAATGCAAAAGAGAGACGAGATCGGAAAGCCAATTGCCTTTTTCAGTAGAACTATTAGAGATGTTGCTTTGAGGTATAATATTATTGAAAAACAGGCATTGGCTCTTATCAAGGCATTGAAGGATTTCAAGGTCTATATTCTGCATTCACATACTATAGAATATGTCTCTAATGCAACAGTGAAGGATGTGTTGATGCAAATTGATCCAGAAGGTTGGAGAGGTAAGTGGATAGCAGCTATGTTGGAGTACGATTTGGAGATCAAGCCCACGAAGTTGATCAAAGGCCAAGGATTGGCGAAATTGATGGCCCAATCAAATCTGCGTGCTTTAGATATAAACCTCATAACAGCAGTGGCAGAAGATGAAGATGAAGGTTTGCTGGTTCCAATTTCAGATATTTTTATGCAGTCCCCGTGGTATTCAGATATTGTCGATGTCCTTCAGCATTTGTCACCTCCTACCAGCATGTCTAAGAGTAAGGGTAGATCTCTGAAGCTAAAATCTGCAAAATACTGCATTTTAGACAACGCTCTGTATTGGAAAGATCCAGGAGGCGTTCTGCTCAATTTTTTGGTTGAAGAAGAGGCGCAGAAGGTAATGCACGATTTTCATAAAGGCGACTGTGGCGGTCACTTGTTTTGGAAGACTACAACTAACAAGGCATTAAGAGCAGGATACTATTGGCCCACATTATTTTCTGATTTATATAAGACAATGATGAAATTTCATGAATGCAAAATCTTCCAAGGGAAGAAGAAATTGCTTCCACTCCCTTTGAAACCAGTTTCAGTGAACACACCCTTTCAGCAGTGGGGGCTCGATTTCATAGGAGAAATTCATCTCGCGTCCTTAGCACAGCACCGATGGATATTGACAGGGATAGATTACTTCACGAAATGGATTGAGGCCGTCCCAGCTAGGCAAGCAACATATACGGTAATCATTCAATTCCTGGAATCGAATATTTTATCTCATTTTGGCTGCCCATGCAAAATTGTAACAGACAATGCAACAACATTCTGATCCAAGAATATGATCGATTTTTGTGACAAATACAACATCGCGATAGGCCATTCGACAACGTATTATCCACAAGGCAACGACCTAGCAGAGTCATCTAACAAATCACTGGTAAATATAATCAAGAAAATGCTGGAGGCAAATAAAAGGAATTGGCACCGCAAGCTTATCAATGCGCTATGGGCGGATAGAGTTAGAAGGAAAAAATCAATAGGTATATCACCATTTGAGCTAGTTTATGGAACTGATGTTGTCTTCCCCACGTCCCTTACAGTCCCAATTATGAGATTATTGCAAGAATTTGGAAGCGAGGATAATGATAATCAACGAAGGATCAATCAGATGATCCACCTTCAGCAGACGAGAGAGGAAGTGTCACAGAATGCCATTTAGTTGCAGGAGAAAATAAAGAAGATCTTTGACAGAAAGACCAAAGCAGAAAGGTTTCAGCTGGATGATGTAGTGTTGAAGTGGGATGCTAGAAATGAAGACAAAGGGAAGCATGGTAAGTTCGAAAATATGTGGAAAGGACCATACAGGATTTCAGCATACAGAGGATAGAATGCCTTCTTGCTCTTAGAAATGGATGGCCAAGATTTCCCTGGAGGAGCAGTAAATGGTAGGCTTTTAAAGCACCACCATTGTTGAAAATGACGGATCAGGATCTATATCATCATCATTGTATATACCATGTTACTTTTGATCAAAGTTCAAATACATAGTCATTCTAGTTTGGGGCCCGAGGTGAAGGTTATAAAGCTTGGATGATATGTGTATGGTGTGGATTTATTTCAGTTTTCAGTCTTAGTCTTGAAGTCAATGTCAGTCTGCATTGTGTCAATTCTCAATTTTTTTTGACTCCATGCCCAATGGGTAATGCTACTTGGTCTACGGTGTTCTTGGCACCTCCAAAGGAGCTACCATCCCCATTGGAGCCGATGTTAGTGTCAGTCTAGTCATACTGCCATCAATGATCAAAACTGCTCTTTTGCATTTGCATATTAGGTGTTTCATACCGAATAAATTTCACCATTACGCTAGGTCATGGACTCATTGATGGTAGTAATTTTTCATCAGTTTTCCCTCATGAAGTACTTGTTTATTATCCTCTCTATGGTCTTCAGTTGTTAGACACTTTCATTCTCAAAACCATGTCAGTAGGCCATAGGACGGGTCTCATTAGTTCAGGGTCTCACCATGGTCAAGTTGATGAGTCAAATGTCAATAATATCAGCAAGGTCATGAGGAAGCCAAATAAACTCAAAGTCGCAGCACCAGGAAATTCAGAGATATAATTTATTCAGTTTGATGCAAGTTTCACCTCAAAACCATGTTTTGAGGTGAAAACATAATACTTTTCCCTTTAGTCACAATTCAGAAGCTACCATCTTCGACAAGATCATCACCTTGCCTTTCAGAGAAGTTTTTCATAGCATGTTCAGCGTCAAATAATTCTCCAAGAAAATCCAGCAGAAAGAGCCCAGAAAGAGCTTTCCAATGGTATACTACACTCTCAAAACTGACTTCTGGATTGAAATGTATGCTTAAGTGAAGTAAAAGTCCTTATACCTTCATATACCCCCTATTTCCCTTTTTCCCCTTAAAACTTTGTGTTATTAAAGTTTTAATATTCCCCTTTTCCCCTTTCCGATTATAAAATCGCATTATAAATACAAATGCGATTATACTAAACCACTTCCCCACCATACGTTAAAACCTTATAATAAAACTTTGTAAACGAAAGTTTATGTTATATAAACCCTGCCACTTTAAATCCCTTTCTATCGCATCGCATATTTTAGTTGCATGTTCTGACCGGCCCATCGCAAAATTTTCGATGCGATTGTATTACCCCCCTCTGATTGACACCGCGACCGTTGACCTGTCTCCGCCGATCCGATGGCCCACAGCTAATCGGGCCATCGCAATCGCCACTTCCATAAATCCCCTTCCGATTGGCCAATCGCAAGTCCTTCCTCCGATCTCCCGATTGCATCACTCCCTCCGATCCTCTGATCGCATCACTTCTTCCGATCTTCTAATCGCATCACTCCTCCAATCTCCCGATCCACATCCAACCGTCGATTGCCCCTACCAATCGGATGGTCCACAGCTAATCGGGCCATCGCATCAGCATTTCCATAAGTGCTGCACTCCGCTCCCCTCCGATATTGCGATTACGATTGACCCTGGGCCCACCATTTAAATACTTCCGCCCCATTCAAATAAAAAACCCTTTTTCCCTTTGTAAAAGCAATAAAAGGATTTTCAAAATTTTTTAAAGTACTCCATCGCATCAGAACTTTTGCACGGCATATTCCAATGCATCTCACCTCCCGAGCCCCGATTGTGATTACCTCTGTGTATTGAAATACATTCCACGACATAATGTAAGTTTCGTTATACGTTATATCCCTCCGCTCGTCCATTCCGATTGTGATTAATATGCAGATCCCGCCTACTCCCCTTCCCTTTTCCCATTCAAATTACATTTTTTCCTTGACATAAGGCATTATTTCATTTCATTTCTGTTCCAAAAACATTAATAAAAAGTCAGTTTTCTTCAAAGCGGCAAATGGAAAGTGAAACGTCAGGGGCCGAGAACCAACGTTGTAACAGTCACATCTTCAGTTACGATTCAAAGGATCTACGCTACATGTTTTGCCTTCTCACTGACCAGATGTAACACAACTCTTCTTTTACGAAGAGATTATTGGCTCTTGGTTTTCCATCTTTAGTTATGATTTCTTCTCTTTCCATCGATCTATATTCCCACAAAATCTGTCTATTTATTGAAAATGCTAATGATTTGTAAAGGGCTGAAAGTCTGAAGTATAAAAACTCAGAAATAGGGGAATAGTGTGGCAGTGAGCTCTGCGCTCCATTGTACAGTTTGGCAGGGAATTAATAAAGTGATGCAGCTCTGATTTGTGGGATTCATGTGGTATGAGTTTTAGCATATGTCTCTCCTTTGTGTTTCATATGTACATTGTTATGTTTCACCATTCATTCATAAACATTTCCAGTTGAATGTTTTTCAAGTTAGAAAGGTAGAATCCATTTTATATGCTCTGCTTTGGGGAATCATTCATACTCTGTGTGCTTTCTTCTATTTGAAAAGGATTCATTTATTATGCCCTTTTCAGCTTCTCAACAGTCTTTCCACTCCATCTTATTTCAACTTGATTGCTAAATCTCCTGCTTATCTTGCCCCATGAAATACTCTGTGTCTTTAATTTAATTCCTCGTTTCATACTGTCCTTTTTCCCATACATCCCTAAAAAATTCAGTCATTTATCAAAACCCCTTTTCCCATTTATATACCTAGCCTAAAATCAATTCATTATTGTGTTATTGAATATCTATTCTATGGAGAGAGCCCTCTCATGTCCTTGTAGGGCTAGCTACAAGGCTGAGCGTGGTTTAGTTGTTACCCTGATTTGCCTTTTTCAGCCTGGGGTCCAATTCGGGTGCTAACATGACGCACTTAGATGAAACCTGATGTGATGTCGTTATGGCTAATTAATCCCACAAGAAATGTATCAAGGTGAAATATGACAAGAGTGTCAAGCCTTGTGTCTTCTCGGAAGGAGACCTTGTCTTGTTATATTATAAAGGATATAATAAATTAGGATCCGGGAAGTTCAAGCCAATGTGGCTAGGTCCATACATTTTCAAACGTATGCTCGATAAAGGGGCCTATGAACTTGTAGACTTCGATTGAGTTCCCTTGGCACAAATTAGAAATGGTTTGTACCTTAAGAAATAATATGCTTGAGATTTTCGTAGTGCACTATGTACATGCTGTATATAGGTGTGTTGAGTGTGTTTGCAGTGTGTTCCCTTCATATTCCTATGGTTTAGGTTATTTTTTTTAAAATTTGGTTTACATATGTCGGCATCCCTCGAACCATATGTTGGTTATGTTGATGACACTAGTCGTAGTAATTAGAACCTTTCTTCCATATCTTGGGCTATATATGCTTCAAATGGTGAGTTAGTGAGTATACAAGGGATTTGTATCGATCTCTCTACAAATAAAATCACTGAGCATAGCATGGTGATCGAACTATTTTCTGATGCTATTTATCATGGTATACACCGTATAGTTATTAGACTTGACTCAGAACTTGTAGCACTACAGTTGAATAATGTATATTTCTTTAGAAGTCCAACTATGATTCATATGTTCTCGGGGATTTGACTTTTGAAAAGATATTTTGATTTCATACAATATCAACGTATTTATAGGAATCTAAATACATTGACTGATGCATTGACTAATCATGTTTTAGATATACATTTGCAACACATGTAAAATGAATCCAATAAAAATCACTTGCATTGAAAGAGATAATAGACTATAAGAAACACTGAATATATATATATATATATATATATCAAAGTTTGGTTTTAAAAAATTTATGCCCGAGACACATATGGCCACACGACCTGTTATATATATGCAGTCAAAATATGGCTATAAGAATCCTAGTAGACTAATCATAGTTCTCATGGTATCATGCCAGTGCGTGATCCATCTTTAAAAATAAATGATGGATACATCTAGGAACACCAATTGTATGTCGTTGCAGCCTCATAGGAAGCTCATCGAACCTAGTCTCAACTATGTCATGGGTTAACCCATCCATGTGAAGGTCAACCTCCGTAAGGGTCTCGACCACATTAAGATACTAGAGTACTTTTTGTCCTACTACAAAAACCTGTACTGTTGTTGGTGCCTACTATGGGTCTCCTGCATGATGAAGATATGAAGAACCCACAGGTAGAACATACCGAATATCTGCATGTGTACAAATTAATAGTTTAGGCTCGGATACATTGAAAAATCACAAAAAATTGTAAAACGTAAAATAAAAAAAATGATCAAACTGTTTCTTGTTTTACTTATGGCATCACATCGCTTTCCATCAGGAAGCAGAAGCTCCAGGTATTTATGGAAATCCATGATTGCATATGGATAATCCTTTATCATAATCATTTGCATGCATAACCATATGAATAAATTGGTGTTAAAATCATCGATGGAAAACCTGTGTGTCTAGACATGAGATCCACCCACTTAGTCATCCATGGGACTCTCAAATATGTGGGATTGAGTGAAATATGTTGTGGCCTGAGTAATGGAATCCACTCTAAAGAGAAATAATTCACACTCAAACCATAGCTAAAGTTCCTTAACCTTCCTTCTTTTTATTTGGTCAGCTTCTCCTTCATGTTTACTACTACTCCCTCACTCCAGTTGAATATTGTTGGTTTTAGACACTCTATAACATACTACATATGTGACTTATTGGCCACATAAAGAGTTGCACTACCGGAAAATCTAGCAATGATAAACATGATCATTCTTAACGACAAACATACCACATATTTGATGTCGAATTTCCCATCTTTAGTTGGTTGGGATCTCGACCTACAATTTGCATTGGTGTAATCCTAGACTACCTCTCCACCACTCCTTGAACTAGATAAAACTATGGGGCCACCTCGTCTTGATAGATTTTAAAAGTAGTATATATGCTCTACCAATATTTCATGCATATTTGTACAAATTTTGAATTCTCGTGCCTGAAAATTCCATGCATGAATAAGACACCTCTACAATTCCATATGTTTCCTCATACCGGGAAGCCAAAATAATTTCAAGAGCCCAAAATTTCTCAAAGCTCGGATAGTGGCAAGTTCATTAGTTGCAGTTAAATATTCTTCCTCATGTTCTATTTCCTTGCATATGAAAACCATTTTGTTCAAATAGACACCTGAAACATCATGTGAAGAATCATTAGGGTAAATTTCATGCAAAAAAATGAAATATTTTGAAGGAAACATGATAAACAAACTTGGGAATTGTGCTCAACGCACCCTCCTAAGGGCATAAAGTGCATTGAAATTCCATACTTAGTGCATATTCTCCCTATCTAATGGTCTTTTTGACTTACTGGGGGTGCTATGGACCTAGGGCAAGAAATTAGAGCCCTAGGGCCCTAAAAATATGGAAAAACATGCATGAAATGAAAAAATGGATCCATGAAAAGAAATGGGAAGGTCATATCTCCTACCTGGAAGTGACATTGCTTGAAATGGTCCACTGGATTGGTCACAATCAGCTATAAAAGATTGAGGGGAAAAAATCAAAGCTTACTCTCCAAGAGGTAAAATGTGAAATGGTAAACATGAATTACCTTTTGTCTATTTTGTGGTAATTTTCATCATTATTTTGTTAATATTTAAGTGTTTTGACCTAAATGTGATTCAATTTTATCATGAAATAGGTATTTTTAATATTTTGGTGGTGTTTTGAGTAGGTTGACAATTGTTTAACAGATTTTGATGATGTCTGACATATCATTTGACCAAAGAACATACCTTTATCGCTTTTTTGGGCTCTGTAAGTCTATGAAAAAGAACCCCCTGGAGTCCTCTTTCAACTCTTTTCAGACTTCAAAAAGATGAAAATATTGTCTAGTACTTGTATTTTCGAACTCATTAAAGTAAATCAAAATACGTCTTGTTAGGTCCCTATATTACTAGTATAGTCCCTTATTGTTGTTAGTGTAGCCCCCTTATTGTTATTGTTCTACCCCTGTAACCCCCATATTGTTATTATTGTGCCCTTACATTTTATTGTTAGGTCGGCTTGGATTATATTGTGGCCCCATGGACTCCTATATATAGAAAGGAGGTTTGGTCATTTGTATCATCCAAGAATTGTTCATTTATGTAATGTATTGGAAGTTCCCCCCTCGAAGTGGATTATTTCTTAAGGCGTTGATCTCTCTTTTCTTCTATTTTTGGAGCTGGTTTCATAACATTTGGTATCAGAGCTTTGGATTCTAGGGTTACGCTGCTCCAAACATGTCATCATGGAATTTTCGCTATAACTGTTTTTATACAAAGGTTAAGAAGCTGAATTTTTCACAGAGCGAAGCCGAAATCTCGAGGAACCTTCTGTAAAAATTTCAGATCTTGGTTCGCAGTATTTTTGAAGATATGATCTGTGGAAGTTAGGGATTTTTAGGCTCCTGAATTTCACTTGGAACAGGTCATCGTGGCATGTGAACTATAACTTTCTATCTACGAAGTTTCAGAAGCTAAAATTTTTATAGAGAAAAGTCGCAATCCTAAGGAACCTCCTTTAAAAATTTCAGATCTTGGTTTACAATATTTTCGGAGCTATGATCTGTGTAAGTTAGGGTTTTTTCAGGCTCCTAAATTTCATCTCAAAGAGGTGACCATGGGAAAATCATCATAACTCTTGATATGAGCATTGGATTGGAATTATGTAAAACGTGGCTGTAATTACACAGACTGTAGTTTCATTTTTATCAATTTTAGAGCCAAAGGGGGAAACAGGGACACGTGGCATGCCATGCAAGTTCACTCTACTGAACGAGTCCATAATTAATTCATTGTGGGAGATTGGGCATAAATTTAACTTGAATAATCCAAATCAGGTCAGACCTATGGCATTTGAAAGAGGCTTCAGAGGGCTACTATATGGCTGAATTTCAAATATTTAGGATCTAAAATTATAGAGATAATTCAATTTTAATATCGATCTCCTCAAAAGCAAGAAAAATGTGTGTATTTTTATTTATTTCTGAATTACATAAGTCTTGTTTGAAGAATCAAGTTGAATTGATTCCAAGGGCATATTGTAGAATAGATATCAGTATTGGGTTCTAAAATGCCCCCTAAAAAGAATTCAACACCCATTAAGCTTTTAGAAGGCTCTACTATGAAACATGAAGACGAAGAATGGAAACATGACATATCAAAATTACAAGAGCAAGTGCAATAATTTTTTCTGTCACAAAGAGAAACAAAAAATGACATGGAAGTTTTGAAGAAAGGTGTGGAAACTAAGATGGATGATTTGAAGAAAGGTGTGGAATCTAAGATGGATGGTTTGAAGAATGGAATGGAAGCTAACATGGATGGCATGGAAGCTGGAATGGAATCTAATATGGATGACATGGAAGGTAAGATCGATGAAAAAATGGAAAACATGAAGAATGATCTAAAAGTAGACATGGAAGGTTTGACAAAGTTGATATAAGAAATGTTTCCTAATGGTGAAAAGATAGTAGAGGAAACCCATGATGAGAAAAAAATAAATGTTAAGCGTGATTTTCATAAACTCTAATGTTGGAGGGAAGAACCACCATATTCCAAAAATGGCTATGAGGAAGTTTGATGGGAAGGATCCCGTAACATGGATACTACGGATGGAGCAATATTTTGATCTCAATAATGTGTAAAACACACAAAAGGTATGCATTAAAACTTTATATTTATAACAAAATAATTTTGTATGGTATCGATGGCTTTGCTCCCGTAAAAAAATTATCACTTGGTCAATTTTTACGGAGGAAATGATAGCACATTATGAGGATACAAAGAGCAACACCTTCTTTAGCCAATTGATAAATCTCAAACAAAAGGGTTCAGTGGGGGATCACATTGAGGACTTCCAAAAATTTAATATAAGGGTAACTGATATTCCAAAGGAACACAGGATTGATGTCTTCATAGGGACTTTAAAGGATAACATCCAATATGAAGTTCGTGTTTAGGAACCTGATTCATTGGAGAAGACATTCAGGTTGGCAAGAAAAAATGAATGTAAAATTATGGCAAAAAGGAAGCCTACCACTCATATCTATAAAGATAGAAGTGTTGCTACTCCTAGATTTCCACAACCTACAAGATTGACACCACAACAATTGGAAGAAAATGGAGCAAAAGGGCTTTGCTACAGTTGCGATAGCAAATACACTAAAGGTAATAAGTGTGATGAGAAGAAATTATTTTACATAGATTGTGAAGAGGAGGAAGAAAATGAATAAGAAACTTCAAAAGAAGAGGATATACACCAGGAACCAAACCTAGAAGAAGAAGAAGAAATGAGTTCGACCATATCATGTAATGCATTGGCAGGATTACCACTCCTCAAACTCTCAAGATAAAAGGACATATCAAGAAGAAAAATGTAATAGTGTTGATTGATTTAGGTAGTACCCATAATTTTATTCATTGTAAGGTAGCCAAGGAATTGACTTGTTTCCTATACCCAACAGCAGAATGTCAAGTGATGGTTGCAAATGGAGGAACTATAAATTTCTCTGGAAAATTCCATAATATCAAGCTAGACATGGGAGAATATGTATTGAATATTCCAATTATTTCCATTCCAATGGGAGGTGTTGATGTTGTACTAGGAGTACAATGGTTACAATCTTTGGGGACAGTAGCTTTTAATTTTCAAGAACTTTTCTTGAATTTTTTTTCAGAAGGAAAGGAAGTCGAATTACAGGGTATTGCGGGGAAGCCGGGAAAGATAATAAGCTCTAATGTCATGACAAAGCTTCTAAAGAAAGAACAACGAGGTGTAATTGCACAATTATGCTCACTAGAAGTTCCAACATCAAAATCATCTATTTCTGCAGATCTCCAACAAGTCTTGGACAATCATTCCAAGGTGTTTGAAACTCCCAAAGGACTTCCACCTATTCATGATCATGATCATGCTATTAATTTGATTCCAGGAAGTGTTCCTCCAGACATCAGGCCTTATAGATATCCTTACTTCCAAAAGAGAGAAATTGAACGCATGATTGCAGAAATGTTAGAGGCGGGTATAATTCAACCTAGTCAAAGTTCTTTCTCTGCTCCTGTAGTATTGGTACACAAGAAGGATGGATCATGGCGAATGTGTCCAGGTTATAGGGAGCTCAATAAGCTCACCATTAAAGACAAATTTCCCATTCCTGTGATTGATGAATTATTGGATGAATTACATGGAGCAATTTATTTTACTAAGTTGGATCTTCATTCAGGATATCATCAAATTAGAATGAAGACTGAAGATATTCCAAAAACAACATTTCGAACTCATGAGGTTAATTATGAATTTTTGGTCATGCCTTTTGGCCTTACCAATGCACCTTCTACATTTCAAGGGTTGATGAATTCCATTTTCAAACCCTTCCTTAGAAAATTTGTGCTAGTATTTTTTGATGATATACTAATCTACAACAGGTTTTGGAAGGATCATGTTCAACATGTTGATAGGGTGCTCAAACTATTGCAGGAGAAACAATTATATGCAAAAACATCCAAATGTTTCTTTGGAGTACAAGAGGTGGAATATCTGGGTCATATTGTATCTCACGAGGGTGTTAAAGTAGACCTTA
Organism: Pinus albicaulis; assembly: GCA_034641835.2. NCBI lineage: Eukaryota > Viridiplantae > Streptophyta > Pinopsida > Pinales > Pinaceae > Pinus > Pinus albicaulis. Next base: position 798,484,236 of record CM076583.1, read on the forward strand.
ACAAATTTAAAGCCATTAAGGAATGGAAAGTCCCCACAACCATAAAGTAGTTGCGAGGATTTCTCGGGTTAACGGGGTATTATCGCAAGTTTGTTAAGAATTATGGGAGAATAGTAGCACCTCTAACAACATTATTGAAGAAAGATGCATTTTCATGGACTCCTGAAGCAACTAAGGCCTTTGAACATCTTAAAGAGGCAATGTGCCTAGCACCAATATTAGCTACGCCAGACTTCACAAAAACCTTTATTGTGGAATGTGATGCCTCAGGAAATGGAATTGGTGCTGTTTTAATGCAAGAAGGAAGACCCATTGCTTTTGAAAGTCGTTCAATCAAAGGAAAGTATTTACAAAAGGATATTTATGAGAAGGAAATGTTGGCAATACTACATGCACTAAAGAAATGGAGACCTTACCTAATGGGAAGACACTTCAAGGTAAAAACTGATCATGATAGTCTTAAACACTTTTTGGAACAAAGACTATCTTCGGAAGAGCAGCAAAAATGGGTCACAAAGATGTTGGGTTATGACTTTGAAATAATCTACAAAAAAGGAAAGCTTAATGTTGTTGCAGATGCACTCTCAAGAAAGAATGAAGAGGTGGAATCATTTCTTTGTGCCATTTCTATTATCCAACTGGATTGGATAACCGAAGCAAGAGATGAATGGAAGAAGGACAAAGATGTATGGACACTCATTCAAAAGTTGCAGCAAGATCCTAGTACATCTGATACATTTAGTTGGAAAAATGATTCCTTATGGTATAAATATCGCTTATATCTTTGTAAGAATTCCCAACTAAAACAAAAGATTCTTCTGGAATTGCACACTTCTCCTTTAGGAGGACACTCAGGATTTTTAAAAACTTACCACAGGGTGAAGAAAGAATTTTTTTGGGATGGCTTTAAATCTGATATTCGAAAGTTTGTGGCGGAATGTTTGGTTTGCCAGCAGAATAAAGTTGAAACAATTAAGACCCCAGGACTTCTACAACCTTTATCCATTCCAAGTCAACGTTGGGAGGAGATTTCAATGGATTTTATCACAGGTTTACCTAAGTCCGAAGGAAAGAGTGTCATCATGGTGGTAGTTGATAGACTTACCAAGTATGCACACTTTTGTGCATTATCTCATCCATTTAAAGCAAGTACAATTGCCAGTGACTTTATGGAAAAAATTCAAAAGATACATGGAAACTCGAAGATTATTGTAAGTGACAGAGATACCATTTTTACACGAAATTTTTGGACGAAATTATTTTCTTGTTTGGGTACTCAACTAGCTCATAGCTCATCTTATCATCCTCATTTCAATGGTCAAACTGAGATAGTGAATAAATGTTTGGAAGGATATCTTCATTGTTTCATATCTGATAAGCAAGCACAATGGGTTAAGTGGTTACCTCTCACTGAATGGTGGTATATCACTTCCTTCCATACTACAACAAAAATGACCCAATTTATGGCACTTTATGGATATCATCCACTGTACATCACATCTTATTTAAGGGAAAATTCTAGGGTTCAAGCAGTGGAAGATCACATCGAGCATCAACAAGAAGTTCTCCAACTCTTAAAGGATAACCTAAATTTCGCACAAAATCGAATGAAACAACAGGCATATCAACATCCTAGCGAGAGTAGTTTTGATGTAGGATATTGAATATTTTTATGGCTACAACCATACAAGCAAATGTCCCTCAAGCAAGCTTATAAAGATAATAAATTATCGCCAAAGTACTATGGTCCTTACAAGGTGTTGCAAAAAATTAGTACCATGGCATACAAATTGGAGCTTCCTGCTTCTTCGCGAGTGCATCCAGTTTTCCATGTTTCATGCTTAAAGAAGGTTATAGGGGACAAACTTCCAGTTCAAACAATATTGCCATAACTTGATGAGGAAGGAAAACCATATTGGAACCTAAAGCAGTCACAGAAACAAGAACTCGACAGCTACGAAATCGATCAATTTCAAAGTATCTCATCAAATGGAAGAACTTACCCACTGAAGATTCTACATGGGAGGATGATAATTTTATATAGAAGCACCTGGAGCTACTCAAGCGTTGAGGACAACACTTTTTTGAAGGAGAGGAACATGTAAGGTCCCTATATTACTAGTATAGTTCCTTATTGTTGTTAGTGTAGCCCCCTTATTGTTATTGTTGTACCCTTGTGACCCCCATATTGTTATTATTGTGCCCTTACATTTTATTGTTAGGTCGACTTTGATTATATTGTTGCCCCATGGACTCCTATATATAGAAAGGAGGTTTGGTCATTTGTGTCATCCAAGAATTGTTCATTTATGTAATGTATTAGAGGTTGTCCCCTATAAGTGGCTTATTTATAAGGCATTGATTTCTCTTTTCTTATATTTTTGGAGCTGGTTTCATAACACGTCTACTCAGTATAAGTTTAACCCTTTTTCGGACTGAGATAGAAAATTTACAAAAAAATAATACCTTAGTCTAACATGGCCAAGAGGTTCTACTGAGCATTGTTTTCTACCTTTTCGAACTCAAGAGACTATCTACGAAAAGGAACCTTTGAAGTTTTATTTTTTTGCCTCTTTTTCAAACTCTCTAAATATGAAAAAGGAGTCAAGTTAGACCATCGCTAGAATCATAAGAACATCAAAAAGTGATGGAATCGTCAAACATGATGGGACCGAACCACTCCTTTTTAGGTTTAGTTAAGGATACTCAGAGGGATTTATCCAAAGGATGAACTTACAATTGAAGTGCATGTTATCCTCCTCAAGCTTGTTAAAAAATAAATAGGTACCAACCAACAATGGTTGGAGAAATTGGGAAAATGGGATACTCTACCTATTAATGGAATCACGTCACTCTTGAACACGACACTCTTCCACTTCATCTCCATTTTTTTGGGGGTTGGGAAATATGCTTGTCTTTTAGTTCATCACATCTTTTCTCCATTTTTGGTTTTGGGTCAATGCTACCAAATACATTTAGTTTCACCGATGTGTTCAAGAGAAGTCCTTCAGTTGATATCTGATATAATACTCCTAAGCATACATTCACGTCTACCGTTCTTGAAATAGCTCTACATTAACATCATCATGTATCAAATCATGGTACCCAGTTTGTGTCGTTCATGGGGGATACCTCAAGGCCCTCCTAAAATGGTTCACTTTCTGTCAACATCAACTCATTATCCAGGAATTCGAATTATAAAATATTCATGAGTACCTTGGAGCTTGCATACATTAATGGAAAGTGTCCTCACTCTCGGAATTTTTTTTACATCATTGGCCTTCAAACGACAGGTTTGGTGTGGTGTTAAACTTCAACTCATTCATTCACACCATACAAATTGTATTTTTGTACCTTGAGATCCATTAACATCATTGGTGGTTTCCCTCACATCCATTAATGACTTAAATCAATGGTCGGTAATCATATGGTTTCTAACATGTTCGAATTTAGATCCTTTATTCACATGGTTAGACACATACATTAGATGATTGCGTGAATGAGATAGAAGACCTCATATCTAGTTCCATCCCTCCAGACTGAAATTTTAGGATTAATGCAAGATTACAGAACATGATGGCTATGATCATACAATCATCCAATCATGGATCCACACTTTGTCATCAGTGGACATGATTTTTTATCATTGTACATGTATTTTTATATTATGTGCTAAGCATGGGTATGGCTCCCTCAGAAAATATATCATGATAAAATGTATTGTAACAAATGATGATCTCAGTCAATTATTATTGATCTAAACTTGTCACAAGGTAAATAACTTCAATCATTTTCATTTGTTTCTGACTTTTTTCTTTAGGGGGAAATATTTTATATTCCATTTTTTCGTAGTTGGTCAATAGGATTGAAAATAGGATCAATTAACATACATGAACACCTTCTCATCATACTTACACGAAGCCCTAAGCACGACTCTTCCGAAGACATGGGTTTCTCTGTTTGATTGCTTCAAAACAATGATTTTAAGGCCGAATGCACCCTGGCCCTTTAGGGACCTACGTTCACTAGTAGGTTGCTCCATTTTGCACCTACACTAATCAACAATAGGTTGTCCCTTATTGAGGATGCGTTGATTCTAGAAATTCAGGAAAAGTAAAAAGAACCCCGAAGCTTCCTCTTAGAGAAGATTGCAAGAGTTTTTTCAACCATTTATCTTAGATAAGAACTTCAAATCCAATCTAATTCTACCTTCGATATTTCACCCCTTATCCCTTGAGATCATCCTCCCATCAAGAGTGGATCTCAAGCCTATATTTGTCAATGTATAAGAATTTCTAAACTGCCACCCTATCCTATAAATCTACAACCATCTACAACATCAGGGTTGGATTTTGGAGATCTATCACACCCTCATATTTTTACGTTGAATCCAAGAGAGTCATCATATTAATGCATTAGGGTGACATTGAGTTGTGCTTTGTGGCAGGGAAGGATAAGTCAACTTGGGGAGATCTCTACAAGATCAACTGCTATTCTTGGTTGTAAACTCTTTCCTTTTCATATTAATAATAAGAGTATACCATTTTACTATATATGTCATGTTATGTTTACATTCATATGTTTCAATGCTTTGTTGATCCATTAAATAGAGTGATTGTATAATTATACATAGATGTCGTAGATATTTGCCTTGTTGTGATTGTATGTGCATGTTCTAATTATAGAAATCAGAGCTACGATTGGAGTTTACAAGTCGAGAGGAGAATGAATATTGTGACGGATTCCAAGTAGGCTTCTTTCCATTCTTCAATTATTCTAAGGAGAAATTTATATTCTATGATTTTATGTTGTTCTAGACCAGTCCACTAGTTCTAGGGAAGAAACTTTTGTTTGTAGTTGTAAATTCCACATAAAATAAGGAATTTGAACTTAGATGTACTCAAGGGAAACCCTCTAAAGTTATCAGATTTAATAACATGAAAAAATCACTTAAAACTTGAGACCATAGTGTAATTGCACAATTTTGATCATTAGGTGTTCAAACATATACATCCTCTTCTCTAGTTGATCTCGAACAAGTTTTTTTTTTTAATGATAATTGTAGAATTGTATTGAGAAAAAAATGAGAATTGTAGTGGGGTTGTATTGAAAATTTCTAACTTCCCATTTTTGTTTTTGTTTTCCAGGTAATGCGAGTCTTAAGATGATTGGAACACCTAACCTGTGGCTTGAGTAACCATAACCTAGGAGCATATAAGCCATAAAAATCACTCGATGATCACGCCCAACCTAGGTGACACCAACCCTTAGCATGGTTGGATTTTTGAACATAGAGTTTCAAATCGTTGAGTTTTTCACCATGGAGTGTTGTAACAAAACAACCTCTCATCATCTGGTATATGCCCCATGGACTATCTTCCCAAAATTTCTAGGTAGGAAAGTCTAATTCATATTTTTTCATCACACCCATGAAGAATGTAATTGACTTAATTTTCCAAATACTTAAAAGAGCTATATCACCACAGTTATTACATGAATATATTCAGATGAATTGATTACATAATAATAGACAAAAGTAGTAAATGGTTAATTTAGTTTTAGGATATGACGTATTGTGACAATTGCGTGAGATTCTGCTGGATATTTCTTCTTCTTCTTTCCTAGTTTTGTCTATACTTATTTTGAAGTAGGTGGAATGCCTACTAGTTTATTTAGAATTGAAGTACCTTTTGTTCAGGATTCTTCTTGTTCTCAAGATTTGACTTCATCGGCTTGATATACCCAGATCTTTTTTATTTGAGGGCTTAGGTTACCGTGCCATTCATGGCCCAAGTATAATGGGATATGATCCAATTTTTATGGACATTGAGAAACATAATCTTGTTGTTTTTCTTGAGATATTGCATTCACTTGAGGAAAAGGAGAATCTAGAGGAGATTTATCTCGTAGTACTTAATGACAATCCTTAGAGGAACCTATGCACGAATTTGATTTTTTGATGTCAACTTTTATAGTTCTTTAAGCCATTTGGACAATGAAAATTCATATAACCTATATCATTGAAACAATCCTTACATTTCAAGGGACACACACATAATTTTATTTTTGGGTCCAAGATAAATATTTGGGAGTCAAAATAATTTTAGTTAGGAATTCTATTATAACCTTATTTTTCATTCCATTACAGTGAGAGAGACCCCAATATAGCTTACCTCAATTGTTGGCTATAATTCACCCCCTTTCATTCTTTTTTTTCTCTTGTTGGTCTCACAGAGAAGTTATTAGATGATATAGGGTTGAAATTACATATTGAGTGATTTATCATAATTATGAAATAATAATTATTTCATAATTAAGAAGAATGCTTATATTGAATTGGGAAAAGCTCATAATGGAGCATAAAAATTGTGCATGACTAGTAATTTCTTGGTTCGCATGCCATCAATTATATCCATGACTTTTACCCACCTAATTGAAAGAAAATTTCAAGGATGGAAATTTATCTTAAAGTTTAGAAACCTTGGCGAATCTTAACAATCCTTAAAAAACTTTGGCTTTATTTTTATAAAAATATTCAAATTTGTAATGATTTTAAATAATCTCTACACAATTTTGGAAATTTTAAATGTAAAATAATTTTATTATATAAAATTTGGGCGAATAATTTTTATAAAAAATGGAAATCGACGAATTTTGTTTTTGGAAAAAACATTAAAAAATTAGCCTAATTGTGAATATTACCCCCTAAAATTTCCCCCTCCCAATTATCATGCCATCAATCCTCACATATATTGGCCCTAAGTGTCTAAATATATCCTCACAAATCTAGGAAAATCCTATATAACCAAACAATTTCAAGGGTGGATGTGAGGGTAAAGTAATTAGAATACCATGTAACATTGGAGAAATACCACCAAAATACGTATTTTTCTGCATCATGAATAAGCCTAGTTTGTGAGTAAGTCACGAGAGGAATAGAGGCAAGTGATAAAAGGAGAGTACTCTAAATTGAAAGGTATAATTTTGCTATTGTATTGTTGTTATACATGGAATGACAATTTGGTTTCCCTCTTTGCATCATTTTTGTTTATTAGATGATATTATATGCATTATGATTAGATAATTTTGCTGTCTAACTTGCCTTCCTAGAAATGTAAATACATTATCTTTGTTTATTTGTGCATGTGTGTAGGTATTGGGATTAAGGAGTTGGAGCAGGATCTCCGAGTAGGAGCAGGACCTTCAACTACTGTAGTGGGTCTACAATATTCATAAACATGTGTGGATTATAATGTACATTATCATCATCTACATTTCCATTCTATTAAAGGAAGTGATTGCAATATATCTATGAAGTTTTATTGTTCATTGTGTCCACTTTCTGGCAAATCCTAATGTAGGATATGTGGGAAAATAGTCCCTTCTTCTTGTGTATAATCTACGAAAATAATTATATATTGAAATCCATTTTAACACATATTGTAGCATAAGTAACAATAAATCTTCGTTGATTTTCACAATAGACAAAATAAAAGTTTCTTAAAGAGGATCTAATGGTACGGAGAGAGAGAAAACCCCATAAATGCATTGTTATATTTTAAATTTTCAAGAAAACTAAAGTCACAGGTAAAAACTTCTATCAATGGATTGAAAAGAGGAGATCAAGGATTTAGATGCATAGGCTAGCATTACCCCAAAACCATGGAATTAAGTTAAAGATTAAATATTTATCATCATTAACCTTATAAAACTCAACAACAAAAAAAAAAATTATACAAGGGTGGATGAAAATGTCTTTTTTGATCAAAAGGATCCAATTTTTCATAATCCAAGGATGAAGATCTAAATGCCACAACCAAAACCCAAAGAAACACCAAATAAAATTGATATATATCAGGAAATCTACTCCTTCATCAGCCTTTGAGCCAATGCGAATGAAATGGAAGGAAATCTACAAGCCATAATAGAGGAAGAATATGTATAAGGCTTTCAAAGCACACCATTCTTGAAAGAGAAAAATCTAGGAGATCATAGGACTAAATGAAAGATCAAAGAGAGACATAAAATTAGACATTGATGAATCATGTGGAGGCATGTCAATAGAAGGCATATTCCAGTAGGGGAGACATAGATAGAAGGAGCTAAGGGAATCAACTGGGTATATGAATACCTTTGAGAGGATGGGGATGAGGGTAGGGTACAATAGCTAGGCATGACTAGATTCTGAGGGAGGAGATGCACAAGTTTATAGGGAAAAAGTCTAGCCACTATAGAAAAGAGAATTATTTTGATTTAATGGATCTCCAAAAAGTTATCTAAAATCATTCCAAGGAATTTGTAGAGATATCTAAACTTCTTCCACCTACTCTAGATCATGAACATGCTAGTCATTTTCAACCTCTAAGTGTACCACCTAAAATTAGGCTTTATGAGTATCCATATACATAGAAGGGTGTGATTAAGTGTATGATTCAATAAATTTTAGATTATAGAATCATTTAATATATCCAAAGTTATTTCTCTTCACTAATGGTGATGGTCATATGAAATGATGGTTCATGGTGTAAGTTCCTAGATTATAGACAACTCAACGAAATGATAATCAAAGACAAGTTTTCTATTCATGTCAACGATGAATTGCACATAATAATTTATTTCCTAAGTTGGATCTCCATTAAAGATATTATAAAAATAGAATGAGGTAAGAATACATTCCCAAAATAAAATTTAAAACACATGAAGGTCACTGTGAGTTTTTGGTTATTCCGTTTGGATTTACTAATGCACCTTCAAAATTTCAAATTTTGATAAATTTTATTTTCAAAACATTACTCATAAAATTTGTGTTATTATTTTTTGGTGATATAATAATTTACAATAAATCCTTTGAAGAGCATGTATAACATGTTGACAAGGTCTTAACACTATTGGAAGAGAAACAATTATATGCAAAACCTTCCAAGTGTTCCTTTAGGGTTCAAGATATGGAATATTTGGGTCATATTGTGTCTAATGAGGGTGTCAAAGTGGACCCTAACGAAATTAAAGCTATGATGAAATAATTAATCATTAAAACCTTGAAGAAATTTATAGGAGTTTCGGGATTGATATGCTATTACCACATGTTTTCCAAGAATTATGGTAAAATGGCAGTGCCTCTTACAACATTATTAAGTAAAGAAGCATTTTCTTGTAATCAAGAAGCAATTAAGGATTTTTAAATACTTAAAGAGGTTGTGTGTACAACTCCCATCCTAGTGCACTTGACTTCATATAAACCTTCATTGTGTAGTGTGATGCCTCAAGCCATGGCATTGGTGTACTTCTGATGCAAGAAGGAAGGCCCACTGCCTTTAAAATTATCGAACTTAAAGGAAGGGACTTACTCAAACCCATATATGAAAAATAAATTATGACCATACCACATGAAATTATGAAATGACATCCATTACTAATAAAAATACACTTCAAAGTAAAAATAGATCATGACAGTTTGTAGTACTTCTTGGAGAAAAGACTCTTTTCAAAAGAGAAACAAAAATGGGTTATAATCATTCTTTGTTAATACGTTGAAATTATATATAGAAAGGGAAAACAAAATATTCTCAAAGATGCACTCTTAAGGAAAAAGGAAGACACAAAAGGTTTAATATTTTCTATTTCCATTTTGTAATCAGACTAGGTAGGAGAATTAAGGATATAATGGAAGCAAGAAGAGAAGGTATGCAAGATTTTTATAGCTCAAAAAACCACCCAATAGGGTTTAAGTTAAAGAAATAACACATTCCAAGTGAAATGGCCAATTTGTACTTTGTATATACCTCCAAGAAAGTGGATTTTCGGGCTTCAACACTCTATGCAGTGTAAAGTTTGAAATATTAGGGCTATGACATGGTAGCCTAGTAATTCTCCTTTTCCACAAATATCAAGAAACAAAGTGAAAGTTATAATGGATATGCATTGAGTTGGTAATGTTTGATCAAGTTATGATTGAAATGGTCATGTTTAATCACAACCTTTGATATGGTTAAGAATGTGTCTAGGTTCAATGTGGTCAATATCAAGAGAAAACTATATAAACTAAGCTCTCTACAAGGCACAAGGAGGAGAAAAAATTAACTTATGCTGAAATGTTCTAAGAGTGATCTTGCGATAAGCTTGTATTCATAAGCCTTGATGCTAGAGGGTATAGGTGAGGGAGTCACTCAGATGAAGGCTACAACAACCTCAACTATGTACATTCTCCAGTGATATTAATGCAAAGTGAAGAAACATTGCCTTTATTTCCATTATGTAATTCATTATATATTGTTGTTGTTGGAAATATGATGCAGAGTGTTGTCCTTGATGGCAACCCACTGAATGAAGATGAAGACGTGCGACTGTTGACATGTATTGTCCTTGATGGCACTCCACCTGATGAAGTTATGCTTGACTTGATGGACTTGTTAAATGATGTAAATCTGAAGTGATATGATGATTGTGGATGATATGATGTTGAGTGTTGTACTTGAAAGGAAACCCACTTGATGAAGATGTTGACAACTTACTTGATGAAGTTGTGTTTGATAGAATATGTCCTTGATGAAGGAAATCTGATGTATCTACAGTATTTACAGAAGGCAATGAAGAAAGGATTTCAGAATGTACTCAGAGAATGAGGAAAAAGAGCATGTCTCTTGGTATACGCGGATTGGCCTAGGGGAAGTCGCGTATGCACGCGGAAAGGAACGTTACAAGTCGCGTATGGGCTAAAGCGCTCAAAAAGTGAAAATCCAAGGGTAACCACCATGGTATTGACCCATAGTATTGGGTAATGATCCACCTAATTGACCCCGTCCAGGTAGTTTTGGGCTTATGGTATTGTTTTGGTCCATGGTATTGAAAAAGGGGCTCATGGTATTGAAAAAGGATAATCATATAAAAGGAGAAGAAATTCATTGTGCACAACATGAGAGTGAGTACAAGATGTCTGAGCTTGAATGAATACTTCTCTCTGAAGTATATCTGAATGGAAAGGGTTACACTTGAGTGATAAATCTGATTGTATGATGCACCAATGATGAAGAAGGGGATCTAGATCTGAATTGCTCTTGTATTTGTTAGATCTGATTAGGGAAGGCTTAGATATGTGATGAGGCGAGCATCAAGGCGAACATCTGTCTGAAGAAAAAGGGTAGATCTGAACTGAATATCTGATCTGATGAAGTATGCTGCTCTGTAATGATTGAAGATCTATACGCTACTTCGCCGCGGAGGAAGCGCGTATATACGCAGCTTCAGCGAAGAGAAAGCGCGTATGTGCAATAAAATATACACTGAGGTATACGCCGGTTTGTGTGGACGGAAGCGCGTATATACGCGAAATCAGTGAAGTAAAAGAGCGTATGCAAACTAGGGTTTGCTGAAGCAAGGGGTATGAAATATCTGAGCTGTTCTGCTGTGTTTATGATATCTGATCTGTGTTGATATGTATCTGCTGATGATGTATGGTTGAGCTTAAAAGTATGGAAAGGGTTCGGTATGGAAATATGATGAATTGTGGCCTGCAAGTGGTGTTCTATTGAAGTTGTTGGATCCAGTGTGAAAATTGATGAAACGTGGTCCAAGGTGGTGCTGAAGGTTGTAGCCTTCAGTCAGGGGGTTGTAGCTCCCTTCCAGGTGAGGCTGGTAAACGAGATCGAGGGGGTCGTAGCTCCCTTCCAGGAGAGGCTGGTAAACGAGTCAGGGGGTTGGAGCTCCCTTCCAGGAGAGGCTGGTAAACGAGCGCAGGTGGGTGCCTGCGTGCTGGTCAAGTCTGCGCCAGCACATATGTTGTAAGATGTTTTCTCTATAATAAAATATTGAAGGCTGAGCAACTGCAGTGGTGGTTTTCTCCCGACTTGGGTTTCCACCTAAAAATCCTGGTGTTCATGTGTGATGCTTTGTGTGATGGTTTATTCTGTTCTTACTGCACATGTTTATTGTTTATAGAACATCTAATGAATGAATGATGGAATGATATAAGTGAAGAAATAATGGCATAATTAGATCTCTGTGTATACGCGAGTTTTATGAAGGATATCCGTGTGTATACGCTACTTGGCTTCAGAAAAGTAGCGTATGGGTTTTAAGGAATGAAAAAGTAAAAAGTTTTGAACATGCAGTAAATACTGATTCACCCCCCCCCTCTCAGTATTTTTCCCAACAATTGGTATCAGAGCAGGTCCTTGTGCAGAAGCTTGATCGCTTAAAGGGGATCCGTCGCAATGGGAAGTCAAGAAGGAGTAATGTCTATAAAGCCACCTCTATTCAATGGAAGCAATCTGATATTCTGGAAGGTACGAACAAAAGCATATCTGCAAAGTCTTGGTGCGGATGTATGGGCAATCGTGGAAGAAGGTTATCAATACCCGGCAAGTATTCCTACTGATGCAGCTGAAAGAAAGAAGTATGAAATCAATGCCAAAGCAGTGAATGTCTTATTGGGAAGCATGTCTGAATCAGAATTTGCTAAAGTGATGCAACTACATTCGGCAAAAGACATATGGGACAAAATCATTCTAAGCTATGAAGGAGACACAAAGGTAAAAAGTGCAAAACTCCAAACTCTTAGAATTGAATATGAAAATTTGAAGATGCATAGTGATGAGAGTGTTGCCAGTTTCTTTCTTCGTCTAGATGATATTGTAAATCGGATGAGAAATTTGGGTGAAAACATGGCTGATACTACTCTGGTGGAAAAGGTCTTGAGATCTTTGACTTCAAAATTTGACTCTAAAGTTTCTGCTATTGAAGAAAGACAAGATTTGCAAACCCTTACTATTGTTCAATTACATGGTACTCTGACTGCTTTTGAAATGAGACAAGGAGGCCCTTCTCAAGTAAGAGAAGCTGCTTTTAAGGCATCTACTAAAGGAAAGGAAAAGGAAGTTGTCAAAGAATCCAGCTATATATCCGATGAAGAAGAAGCGAATTTCGTGAGAAAGCTCCAACTAGGTACTGGAAGATTCAAAGGTAAGCTTCCCTTCAAATGTTTTGAGTGTGGAAAAGTTGGTCATTATGCTGCTAAATGTCCTTATAGAGAAAAGCATGGTAAAGGAAACAATTTGAGAAGAGAAAGAGTTATTATGCAAAAGAAGATGATGATGAAGTGTCCAGTGAAGATGAAGAAGATTCTGACCAAGATCTGAAAGTGCTCATGGCTAAGAAGCAAAAGAAGAAGGTTACTCGAGGAAAGGAGATACCTCAGAAATCATGTATAGCAAAAATTGAAGAAGATGAAACAGATTCTAACGAAGATCTACAAGCACTCATGGCAAAGAAGAAAAAGGAGAAGGCCACTTGTAATACTCTTCTTTGTGCAAACAATAGTAAAGATAGTGAAAGTAAAGTTGTGGATCTAGAAGAAGCTCTCAAGATTAAAGAAGAAGAACTACAAAGTTCATACAATAGGCAAGAAACTATCTATAAAGAGATGATCTCACAAATGAAAGATCAAATAGAAATGCTGAATGAACAGATGGAAAAGTATCAAAGGTTTCATACTTATGCATCCAATCGAATTAAAGATCTAGAAGCAGATCTTGAAAAATCAAGCAAGAAGAATGAAGGACTTGAAGCTGCTATCATATTTCTGCAAGCAGAGCTAGAAGCATCAAGTAAGGAAAATGAGGAACCTCTACAATCCTTTGAAAAGGAAGGCCTTGAAGCAGAAATCATCTCTCTCAAAGAAGATCTGGAAAAATCAAATAAGAAGAATGAAGAGCTGCAACAAACATGTGAAGAAAACGAAAATTGTTTGAAAGAAGAGATTCTAAATCTGAAGGATCAAGTAGAAGATGGAAGAAGGAAAGAAGAAAGCATGACAAAGCAATGTCAAGCCTTGGAGGTTGAGGTAAACATTCTCAAAGGTAAATTGGAAGAAAAGGTAAAATTGTTGAGGTTTCATGATAGTACTAATATTCTGGACAATATTCTGAGTAATCAAAGGTCTCCTGCTATCAAACATGGTCTTGGTTTCCATGAAACTGTTAAAGGAGAATCTATCTCACAAGGAAGTGCCAAAAATTCAGAAGATCTCAATGCAAAACCTGATGTGTTGAAAGAAACAAAAGATCAACCAACAATCATGAATTCTCAAAAGAATTCATTCAAGAACGTTGAATGTTTTAAATGTCATAATTATGGGCATGTTGCAGTAAATTGCAGGAGCAGATCATTTCAGCCACAAACAAACAAATTCTACTCAGAAAGGTACTCTAGCTTCTTTGGGGGATATTGTTTTTCATGTAACAAGTATGGACATAAATCAGCTGATTGTAAATGGAGGAAGAATAGAAATACTCATTATGATTCTTATGATTATTTCTCTGGCCACATGAGATGTTATGCTTGTAATAAGTATGGACATGTAGAAAAAGAATGCAGGATGAACAGATCTGGGAAAGTGGATAATTTTCAGCACACTGTTGGAAAGCTCAAGCAAATTTGGAAAAAGAAGGAGGACCGATCAGAAACGTAGGGAATTCAGACCCTACTGCAGTCATACACTTCTGGAAGCTTACTTCTCCGATTGACTGCAGGAATGATGTGGGATACATTATGAGATTTAGTAATGTATCGTCACAAGGGGAGCAATGCATGATGACTTTCATGGTTGATTTGATTATACTGGTTATGTTTACTTCTGACAGCGCATCTGATGTGGAAAGGACAGGTACAGGAGGTACAAGCTCTGGAAGAAATGAAGGAAGAGGGAAATTTTCTATGCTTCACTTTCCATACGCAGGTTCCATTAACTAAAGTCGCGTATACACGCGAGTTCCAGAAGACGCAGTCGCGTATGCATTGATGATAAGACAATTTATCTGATAGCTGAAGATCTGAAGCAGAGGTCCAGGGGGAGCATCAGTCTGACTGCTGATGATTGCACTGTTAGCATCATTCTAGTTATACTCATGATAATGAAATGATGCATGGGTTCTTGTGTTGAAGATTATGGATGAAGCCTGGTTGCTTTATGATGAAGAGCATTCATTGTTGAGATGAAAGTCTTATAGTTCAGAAATGAGGACAGATCATGCAGAGATTGTTGTTAATGACTTTCTGTTGAAGGTGTCTCAGATTGCACAAGTTAAGGAAGAAGCACTGGTTTAGGGGGAGTAGCAGGTTGAATTCTAATGATTGCATTGTTGGAAATATGACTGCTTATTCTTTGCTCTTGGTGATACTCATGCTCAAATGAAGATGACTTGGTACATGGCTTATTATGATGAGATTTTGAGCCCTGGTTGCTAATAAGTATCTTTTGTACTCACACATGGATGAGTTGGATGTCGTGTGATTCAGAAATAAGATTAGATCATGCATAGTTTGTTACTATGGTTGAGATATTTTGCCTACATATGTTACTTCATGTTAAATCTTAAAGGTCATGGTGATGTAGGATGGTGGTGGACCACATGAATGATTGCTTGACACTTATGGGAAGTTTTTGTTTTGATATGATAAACTTTCTTGGAAAGATTGTATTGATGCTGCAAAGAATCTGAAGGCTTGGTTACTAATGTGCTTATGCTACAACCGTTGGATGACTTTTGAAGAAACTACTACCCTGTTCCATCTATCTGTAGTCCAAAGGAAGCATTCAAATACCTCAGAAAGAAGCTGAACACTGCATTTTTCTCACAGAGGATCAGTTCTGGTTGAATTTAGAAGATGGCTTTGGATACGCGGGTTTACTGAAACACAGTCGCGTATACACGCGAGTTCCTGCACAGAAAACCGCGTATGGTTGGTTGCTAGCAATTTTTGGTTGGTTCAGATCTCTTCAGCACAGCTGCAATGCTGTTTGGTATCTCTGATACTGTTTGGTATCTCTGTGGTGCTCCAGTTCTCATAATTCTATTTCTAATGTTTTGATGAAGATGCCTTGATGATTTGTTGGTGGAAGTTTTCAGGATGCACAAACTAAGGGGGAGCCTTAGTCATTTGGAAAGATTGCTTGGTTGCACAGATTCAGGGGGAGCATTAACTTTGCTGACTATAATGCAGTGTTGGCATTATTATGGTTCTGAAATATGTTCTCTTTCTTGAGGACTTTCTGGTGTTGGTCATAAATGGTCATATTTATATTTTGGTGAAAAGGTCTTGTTGAGACCCATGATGTAAAAATTGTAATATTCAATCATGTAAGGACTTGTCATTTTTGTAAACCCACTTGGTTGGGTAGCTGAGTCAAATTTTGTAAACCCACTTGGTTGGGTACTTGAGTCTTATATGTAAATCCACTTGGTTGGATATTTGATGTAAGTATGAGTCTTTGGTGATAGGAAGTTCATAGAGTCATGTACTTCATTGACATATATGTTTGAAGATTCAGCATGGACTCAGGGGGAGCTTGGCCACTTCAGCACATATCAGATCTGCAGACTGTTTCTTCCACATGAGGAGAAAAGGGGGAGAATGTTGGTTTTTGATCCGCCCATTGCCCTTGATGTCAAAGGGGGAGAGTGACATGGTGTTTGAATAAAGAGAAGGTAATGATGTGACATATTTGGGAGAGTGACATGGTATCTATCTGCTGTGGTAACCAAACACCATCGTGGTTGCCATCAACTCCAAAGGGGGAGATTGTTGGAAATATGATGCAGAGTGTTGTCCTTGATGGCAACCCACTGAATGAAGATGAAGACGTGCGACTGTTGACATGTATTGTCCTTGATGGCAATCCACCTGATGAAGTTATGCTTGACTTGATGGACTTGTTAAATGATGTAAATGTGAAGTGATATGATGATTGTTGATGATATGATGTTGAGTGTTGTACTTGAAAGGAAACCCACTTGATGAAGATGATGACAACTTACTTGATGAAGTTGTGTTTGATAGAATATGTCCTTGATGAAGGAAATCTGATGTATCTACAGTATTTACAGAAGGCAATGAAGAAAGGATTTCAGAATGTACTCGGAGAATGATGAAAAAGAGCATGTCTCTTGGTATACGCGGATTGGCCTAGGGGAAGTCGCGTATGCACGCGGAAAGGAACGTTACAAGTCGCGTATGGGCGAAAGCGCTCAAAAAGTGCAAATCCAAGGGTAACCACCATGGTATTGACCCATAGTATTGGGTAATGATCCGCCTAATTGACCCCGTCCAGGTAGTTTTGGGCTTATAGTATTGTTTTGGTCCATGGTATTGAAAAAGGGGCTCATGGTATTGAAAAAGGATAATCATATAAAAGGAGAAAAAATTCATTGTGCACAACATGAGTGTGAGTGCAAGATGTCTGAGCTTGAATGAATACTTCTCTCTGAAGTATATCTGAATGGAAAGGGTTACACTTGAATGATAAATCTGATTGTATGATGCACCAATGATGAAGAAGGGGATCTAGATCTGAATTGCTCTTATATTTGTTAGATCTGATTAGGGAAGGCTTAGATCTGTGATGAGGCGAGCATCAAGGCGAACATCTGTCTGAAGAAAAGGGGTAGATCTGAACTGAATATCTGATCTGATGAAGTATGCTGCTCTGTAATGATTGAATATCTATACGCTACTCCACCGCGGAGGAAGCGCGTATATACGCAGCTTCAGCGAAGAGAAAGCGCGTATGCGCAATAAAATATACACTGAGGTATACGCTGGTTTGTGTGGACGGAAGCGCGTATATACACGACATCAGTGAAGGGAAAGCGCGTATGCAAACTAGGGTTTGCTGAAGCAAGGGGTATGAAATATCTGATCTGATCTGCTGTGTTTCTGCTATCTGATCTGTGTTGATATGTATCTGTTGGTGATGTATGTTTGTGCTTAAAAGTATGGAAAGGATCCAGTATGAAAATATGATGAAATGTGGCCTGCAAGTGGTGTTCTATTGAAGTTGTTGGATCCAGTGTGAAAATTGATGAAACGTGGTCCAAGGTGGTGCTGAGGGTTGTAGCCTTCAGTCAGGGGGTCGTAGCTCCCTTCCAGGTGAGGCTAGTAAACGAGATCGGGGGTCGTAGCTCCCTTCCAGGAGAGGCTGGTAAACGAGTCAGGGGGTCGTAGCTCCCTTCCAGGAGAGGCTGGTAAACGAGCGCAGGTGGGTGCCTGCGTGCTGGTCAAGTCTGCGCCAGCACATATGTTGTAATATGTTTTCTATATAATAAAATATTGAAGGCTGAGCAACTGCAGCGGTGGTTTTCTCCCGACTTGGGTTTCCACCTAAAAATCCTGGTGTTCATGTGTGATGCTTTGTGTGATGGTTTATTCTGTTCTTACTGCACATGTTTAATGTTTATAGAACATCTAATAAATGAATGATGGAATGATATAAGTGAAGAAATAATGGCATAATTAGGTCTCTGAGTATACGCGAGTTTTATGAAGGATATCCGCGTGTATACGCTACTTGGCTTCAGAAAAGTAGCGTATGGGTTTTAAGGAATGAAAAAGTAAAAAGTTTTGAACATGCAGTAAATACTGATTCACCCCCCCCCCTCTCAGTATTTTTCCCAACAGTTGTTGGATTTGGTTTTGTGTAATAATATTGTGATTATAGGGAATTATCAGGTTGTTGTCTCTTTTGTATGTAGGTTTTAGGAAAGGAGTAGGAGCCAATATCTCTCTAAGGTTTTATTTCAAGCTAGCTACATCAGAAAAGGTAAGGATATCATGATAGAATCGATAATTTTTGCTACATTCCTTCATCAATTATTGTGTGAATTATTGGAGAATTTCTATTTGTATTGTTTCAATTTATACATATACATTCTAGGTAGACTCTAGGAAAATTTTGTTGGGTTAAAAGCAATTTATTATTGTAAGGCAAATATTCCTGTAACAATAAGTAACAACTCCATCGAGGATAACTCAGTGAGAGCACATTTTTAGGTTTTATTATTGCATTTTTATGGGGATTTTCTAGTCCTTTTGTCTTCTACAATAGTCATAAGCTTGTTCATAATATTTGATCCCAATCCCAGATGCTAAAAATATCTAAGTGTGAGTTATTCCCATCTATAATGTGCCTACATTTGTAACTAGGAAATTGAAGGTCGTCTATTTTGATAGTTACTCCACAACATAGCATTGATAGGATCTCTGTTTCATATTTTATTCAAAGGAAAAACATCGAAGTCCTATTTTTGAAGATTTTGGGGGGTTTCACTCAAAATATCTCTCTTTTTTTTTTTTACATATTTGTAAGCCCAATTGTAGTTTATATTTGGATCTTTAGTTGCTGAGTGTGATTACTGTTTGCTTTTCCAAATTTTCATGAAATCTTGTAAGTTTAGTAATGTGATTAGGGTTTAAACTCGTCTCTTGGGTTTTGATTCATATCAAGCACTTTGGTGTCAAGACACCTCTTTGGATATTGAGAAATTTAAATAGTATCAGTCTTCATAATTATATTTGATTCATGATACAATAATGTATTTTTCAAAATAAAGAAAAAGAAACTTTATTTGTAAAAGAAAATTTATTTATAAGCATGGATTTCATGCATAATTTTTTTTTTTTAAGGTCAAAGGCACCCATTGAGTGCTCTAGGGTTTATGTCATGAGTCCTAGTCTTTGTCATCATGTAATAGACCTTTCTTGGGCTTTGCATGTCAAGGAAAAAAAATATTTTTGATGTAAATGGGTCATATAATCCTCCTCTACCAAGTCAACCTCAAAGAACAAATTCAAAATAATCTTTATACCCATGCATTCGACTTATTGAGGAAGAGACACACACAACTTATTTTATCTGCACCTTGAAGTGAGAAATAAGTGTGAGTTACAAAAAGGAGAGACTATTTTATAACAAGAAGAAAAGGAAGCCAAGCAAAGGAGAATGTACAGTCTGAAATTCACTATCCTATGCAACACATGCTAGTTTGATGAAGTATTACAGGGCCAAAAAAGTACATCACTGAGTTAGGAGACCGAAATTTGCAGAAGAAGGAAGATAGGGGTTGAAACCATCATTGACATGATGCTTTCTACGAATTGATACTTGGAAGTTTGACTTATTCATGAAAGGTTGGCGTGGTGGATGGAGGAAAGTTTGTATCTTGGTTAAAAGGTATAGGTTTTTTCGTTTGATTTGATTCTAAAGAAGAGAAGAATAATTTCTGGTTTTTCCACTAGGAGAAGGGTTATCCCTAGTTGAGTACCTACATCTTTTGTCCTCTTTGGTGTTTGTGATCTTCATTGTTTGACATTTGTCTTGATGATAAAAACATAATAATTGTCATTGGAGAAATTTTGAGGTTTGTTATCACCGAAAAATGATCATCTAGCCATTTATAACTAGATGGATCGAGGTACACCATGTAAGACTAATTTTACCATAGTAAAATTGATTTCAATATAAGAAATAATTTAATAAACAATATTTTATTAAGTTATTTCTGGTTAAAACAAGAAACCTCGTGAAGAATAAATTAATAAATAATTATTTATTTAATTTTGCTCTAGGAATAATTAATTAAACCATTGTTTAACTAATATTCCTTATCGCATTTGACCCAATTATGAGAAATAATTAGATAAATCATTATTTATCTTATTTTCCTCTAGGAATAGTTAATTAAATCATTATTTAGTTATTATTCCTTGTTAAATTTGACTAAATCACCTAGGAATAATTTAACAAATCATTATTTGTTTATTATTCCTTAACCACTTTCTTGAAATGATAAATAAATTAGTTATCTGCTTATTATTTCTAAATAAGGGTATTTAACCAGTTTAAATATCTTTTCCCTCCAATAAAATATAATAAAATATTCTAAGGCAGTAGATCTAGATTATGGTTAATAATATTTTTTTGTTCTCCATTTTCGAGGGTAACTCAATATTTTGTTATAAATATAAGGGCTTTCCATTCATTCTTCACTTTAATCATTATCATTGTCACTACCATTTTCTTCTTCCATCTGAGCTCCCACTTGAGTTGATCACATATTTCGGGTTTCCACATCATAGAGAGACAAAGACTTATGAAGCTGAAACATTAAGGACAACCAAAAACCCATCCCATTTGAGGGGGAATGGTAACCACATACTTGTTTCATTCACCATGTGTTATATATAATATTGAAAATTATTCTTTAAACTTACCTTGTATATTGCTCATTTGGAGTTACTTTTGCATCAGTTCTTATTTCTTTTTTCTCTTTAACTGCTTTTGCTGCATAAATATGGTTTTTTGCAGGATTTGTTTTAACTTTCTATAAGTCATCTGTAGCTAAGTAGGATCTTTTCGTACACCTTCGATAAGATTTTACACTAACAAATGGTGAATCCACTGTTGTAATTCAAATTCCTGGGTGACCATCAACTTCAACGGTCAGGGTTTTTCTTCACCTATTTTCAATCTCTTGATGTTGTTTTCTATATTTTTAGCCCTAATTCAGTCAAAATTATAAATTCTGAAAGTTTTCTGGTTTTTTCCACAGGTAATAGGTACCGG
Organism: Pinus albicaulis; assembly: GCA_034641835.2. Taxonomy (NCBI): domain Eukaryota; kingdom Viridiplantae; phylum Streptophyta; class Pinopsida; order Pinales; family Pinaceae; genus Pinus; species Pinus albicaulis. The sequence goes on from CM076583.1 coordinate 798,505,630, forward strand.
CCGCACTAGAGACGACACTTTTTCCACAACCTGCTGCCTGAGAACTAAGGAACAAAAATCAAACTTTTCAGCCCCAAAATTGCATTCTACAGGTCCAAATTTCACTTATTGGCCCAAAAACTACAGTATCACTCAGAAACAGGTCAGGATATAAGTTCTGGGATATTTTTTTGATTTTTTTATTAAAATTTCAGGGTGTTATGAGAGCATTGTTTTAGGTTGTTTGACCTTTGTTTCAACTTGTCTTAGGACTAGATATATTTAGTTTTTCTCTTTGAAGTAGCACCAAGCCCCGTAGGTTTTCAGTGCATTTCCACCTTTTTAGGAGGAGTTAAGTTGAGTAGGCCGTCTAAGCTTTTCAGTGCTTTCAGTCATTGTTCTAGGGTCTGATCCATCATTTTTGCAGATGCTTAAGATATGTTATTGTTTCATCCAAAAATACCTCTTGAGTTTTGTTTGGACTTTTCGCTTATGGTCCCCTTGTTTTCCCTAGGTTTGCAACACTTTCCCCTATCTTTTGCAACACTTTTCCCCTCTATTTTCTTGCAATTTTCTGCGTCATTTCCAGTAGCATAGAGTCATTATATCCCAGTCCCATTGACATTCAATATTGTGGCCATTTTAGTGTGTTTTGAGTCGATTTCATTCTCATTTAGTCTAGTTGTTTTACAATCTTTTTTGGGTTGGGTTTATGAATGATTCATTGTTTATTTTACTGCCATTTCAGTTTTATTTATGATTTTCAACAATTTTTTATTTTTAAACAACCGTCTGGACTTAATTAAAATAAACACACTTATTGCACACACTCATACCTAAAGTGAAGAGCGCTTGGTTTAAACCTCCAAGCCAAGACATAACATCATAATCTAATTAATCCGCCTCTCAGAGCTTTATTTATAACTCTTCAACCTTTCCGTGTCAGCTATGTCTTACCACCATTGTGCCCCCAAGGCATTTTTCATGGAGACTCAATGGTCTTCACCCTCAATTTCCATTAGGACATCTCACTTCCCCCCATAGGGTCCAAGCTAGTCCTCCACCAAGTCCCCATTTCGACTTTAGTTCTTCTAGTTCATCGGGTTCTTCCTCTGATTCCACTCTTTCTCAACCTCGTATAATCACCATGTCAAGTGCTAATGCAGGTATGGGAAACCAACCAGGCAGTGGCTTTGGCCCCAATCCTAAAGTCACTTCTAATGGAACTGCTACAAGATCCATCCCGACTACTCCTATTCTACCTTTTATGGCGGGTTTAATCCTTCCCGATTTTAGACAGTTAATAAATGAACCAATACACCATGATGCAAGTTGGTAAGCTATGCCAACTAAGCTTCCTTCTGACATTCCCAAGTTTGAGGGAAATTATGGAGAGGACCCCTCTAATCACGTTTGCTCCTTTCATATGTGGTGTTCGTCTAATTCCATCACCAATGACTCCATTCATCTTCGGTTGTTCCAACACACGCTCACTGGAGAAGTTGCAAAGTGGTACATTGACCAATTCGTCGCATCTCCAATTTTGTGACTCTTGCTAAAGTGTTTCTGTAATATTTCTAGTTACCCCTGCGTTATGATACCAGTATTGATTTGTTGCCTACATTCCATCAAACTTCTACCAGCCGCCTTTCTGACCATGTACAAGAATGGCATAGAAGAAGGAGCATGTGTAGAGCTCCTACATTCGATGACCATGTCTATATGGATTGGTTTCTTAGAATGATCTTAGCCCCCATAGGAAAATATTTCACATCTCATTTTCCTCAAACTGAGGAATAAACTCTCCATATTTTTTTAAAATATGTATTGATCTATGCCTAGTTAGGTTATGTTTATACCGTTTTACCAAACCTTCCTAGACCTAGTGGTGCCACTGCACCGAGGGATTCTCACGCTGCCAAAGGTATCGTTGGATACCTTTAACACCCGTCACCATGTGCTTCTCCTCATATGAGTTATGGTTACCCAAAGGGGGGAACTAGTTCCTCCAACACTTATTCCCCTCCAAGCAACTTGTATCCCGGTCAAAGAATGTCTTATGCATTTTCCCAACCACATCAACATATACTAGGGAAAGTTTTTTTATCAAACTGTTTACTAGAATGTTGCGCTAGCTCCTTTTTATCCTTATGCACCGCCCAATGCTCCATCCACTAAGGCATCAGTTCCCCCACCTCCCACACCTTCAAAACCTATGACATAATATCCCCCTCCTCCTTAAGGTCAAGTGTATGTTGAGAAGAGTGCGACTAATCCTCACAATTCTAAGAAAAAGAATAAGGGGAAAGGAAACCAGAACAAAAAACCGTAGGGTAAATAGGGTTTCCAAGGTACTCAACCAAATTCAACCCAGAGGAACCAACCTAATACTGCAACCCAACAACAGGGCGATCAACCCAAGCAGAACAGGGCCATTCGTATGAAAAAGCTTTGTGCATGTTGTAGTGTACATGGCCATTACACACATGATTGTCCCTTTCTACTCCATATGCGTCAAATGTGGGAAGCTCACACAATGTCTCGAGTACAACAACCCATGACATCACTTCCTCAAAAAACGACTCCTTCTCAACTGGTTGTGTTTACTAATCCTTTCGCTCAGCAAGGATATATTACTTCCCAACTGGTACAAGGTTAGACCGCCCCTCCACCGTAGGACTTTGTTTACACCGATTACCATATTCTCATGATGAACTCTGATGAGGTCAATATCGCTGATGTCAACCTTCAGACCCTGATCCAGATTTATGCAGGAACGTAACGGAATACACATATAACCACAAATACAAAGATGCAGCGGAAATAACACTTCATTTCATTAATATCAAAGAACTGAAATTTTCTTATAGACAGAATACAAATAAACTAGCTAGGGTGCTGGTAGCGAATATCTGAGAAGAGATGTGGCAGCTACAAACCTCTGAACTGTGTTACAATGACGCTCGAGGGCCTATTTATTATTGAGAAACAATGGAGAACTCTAAACGTCCAAAAACCTAACCCTAGGAGATGAAGTGCCAAAACTATGGGCCTCGTTTGGGTAAATTGGTGTTTCAACTTCCCGGGGACGTAACTTCAGCATACGATCTCCGTTTGACGCGTATGATACATTGTTAGAAATATTTATCCGAGGACTACAATTGTTGTCACAAATATAAATTCCAAAACATAATCATATTTTCCAGACAAACAATGCCAAAAAAATGTTGTTTAGGGCCTCAAAATGGCTCTCGAAGTTCAGGACCTAAAAAACTGCTAAAAATAGTAAGTTGTGCCAAAAATGAAAAACTGAAAGAGACAATGGTAGGGCCCCAAGTGGAATAGGAAGGTGGCCACCAATATCCACCTGGATCATTCCTCCCACCTTAGGAAGCAATGGTCCCCATTACATTGAGTTCCTCCATGAGATGAGGAAACTTTTGTTGAACTTGGTCCCTAGTGAACCACTTGCCTTGGTACAGGAGTTGGCCAGCTTTGCCAACCCGATATAGTTGGATATTCATTTGGCGAGTGTTCTTGATTTTCATGTCCATGATACAATTTTTGGTGGCCTATTCCATTCAGTCTAGGTTTAATTCTTTTGGTGTGAGTTCTTCTGTAATGTTAGAGGTGTCCAGTAGAGGTGGGAAGTAGGGACGAAGGCGGTCTACATTGAATACTGGGTACAAACCAAGGAATGGTGGAATAATGAGCTTGAAGGCATTGTTCCCTACAACCTTAGTGATGGTGTACGACCCACATAGGAGCGGGTGAAGCTTGCAGTGGGGTCCAGTGAGGCACTCTTTCTGCAAATGTAGCCACACTTTTTCGCTCACCTGGAAGTTATGTAACACCCAATGTTGATCATGTCGTTGCTTGTACTTAGCATTGGCTCTATCCAATATGTGATGAAACTGTTGGCAGATGTGCTGAATGCGCTCGATGAAGTTTTTCTCTTTGTCAGCTTCAGACTGGACATGAGCCGAATCAGCCGGAGTAGCCGCAAATGACATGGCTACGTCAATGGGACATAGTGTTTGGAATCCCAAGCCCACTTGAAAGGGGCTGTGGCTGGTTGAGATGTGGAGAGCTCGGTTATAACGATGTTGTACATAGGGGACGCTCTCATCCCATGTGCGTGGATGCTTGGAATTGTACATGCACAGAATGTGTACAATCATCCTATTGACAACCTTTGTCTAGCCATCAGTTTGGGGATGAAAAGCTGTGGACTTGGTGAGATTGGTGTCCAACATTGACCAGAGGCTGGACCAAAATGTGCGGAGGAAGCTGCTATCGCAAACTGATATGATAGAATGTGGGATCCAAAAGTGAACCCACACTTGTTCAAAGAAGAGTTTAACAATGGCTTCTGCTGTGATATTCTTCTTACAGGTCGCCATAATGGCCATCTTTGAGAATATGTCGACGACCACGAAAACACAGTTGTTTCCATGCTTAGTAGAAGGAAGGCCTGACATGTAATCCATGGATATGGATTCCCAAGGTCGACTAGGGGTAGGTAGCGGAGTATAGAGCCCTTGCTTTTGGATGGTTGGTTTGGCAATGACACAAGCAGTGCAAGATCTGATTTACTTCCTGACATCCTGTTGAAGGTTCGGCCAATAGAAATACTTCTACAGTACTGCCACTATTTTCTCGACCCAAAATTCCCAGCAACTCAACTGTAGTGTGCTTCCCATATCATCTTGGAACGCTCGCTTGAAGGAACACAAATGTGTCCCAAGTGACATAACAGTGCATCTTGGACGTGAAAATTTGGAACTTGCGTACCCCCCAAGAGTGCCTTGTATGTGTGGATGAATTCTGTATTGCTCTTGTAGAGAATCAGCCAATCAAAAGTCATGTGCCCACAAGAGTTGAGAACTGTGGTTATGGCCACGATTGGTGGTCAGTTGAGGCAGTCGGTAGCATTATTGGTGCTACCCTTCTTGTACTTGATGTTCAAATGAAATTGTTGTAGATATGTGGACCACTTCTGATGGCGATCATTCTGCAACTTCCCTTGTGTCTGTATGAAATGCAGGGGTCGGTGGTCTGTGTGGATGACTGTTTCCTTCCCCAAAATGTAATGCTTCCATTGTTGACAAGCCTGCACAATGGAATACATTTCTTTGTCATAAGTGGGATACTTGCGAACTGTGTCAGACAATGTCTCACTTTGATATGCCACTGGATGCCCCTGTTGAGTAAGACCTACCCCAATAGCATAGTCAGAGGCATCTGTCTCGATCTCAAATGGTTGTTGCAAGTCTGGTTATGTGAGCACTAGGGCAGAATAGAGGCGATGTTTCAATTCTATGAACGCCTTCCTTTGAGATTCCGACCAAAAGAATTTTGCTTTTGCTCCTTCCTTGGTGACTTGACTCAAGGGCCAAGTGATAGAGAGAATCCCAACATGAACTTTTGGTAGAAATTGGCAAGACCCAGAAAGCTGCGAGGCTCTGTTAGAGTGGTTAGGGCTGGCCAATCCTGAATGACTTGGATCTTGGCTGGATTCACATGCACCCCCCTTTCATCAATAATTTATCCCAGATATTGAACCTGGGTCATGACAAAAGTGCACTTCTCCAAATTGGCACACAACTTGTGTTATTGTAGTGTTTGGAGGACTTCTCAGGTGTGGTGGAGGTGCTCTTCCCAAGTCTAGCTGAAGATCAGAATGTCATCCAAGTACACCACTACAAATGAGTTGGTGAATGGACACAAGATGTCATCCATCAACCTCATGAAGGTTATCGGAGCATTTTTCAACCTGAAAGGCATGACGAGCCATTCGAAAAGGCCCTCCTTGGCTTTGAAGGTAGTCTTCCACACATCAGAGGGTTCGACTGGTACTTGGTGATACCCAGACTTCAAGTCGATCTTGCTGAAATATTTTTCCCCTTTGACTTGGTCCAGGAGGTCATCAATCCGTGGGATCAGGTACCTATTCTGGACAATGATCTTGTTCAGCGCCTGATAGTCAATACAAAGTCTCCAAGTCCCATTCTTCTTCTATACCAACAAGATCGGGCTCCCACAAGGCAATGAACTTGGCCGGATGTGACCTTTCTGCAGCAGCTCCTGAATCTACCTCTTGATTTCATCATTCTCCAAAACAGAGTGCCTATAGATCAGACCATTGGGTAGCAGCGCACCTGGGGTCAGGTCAATGGGGTGCTTGACCTGACAGTGTAGAGGCACCCCTATGGGTGAGGTGAATATGTCCCCGTACTCCTCCACAACCTTGTCCATTTGTTTTTGTTGTGCAAAGGAGCCATGTCTGGAGGTCGTGTCCACAATCTTCTTCTTGCCCTGGGGGTGGATTGCCAAGAAAACAAATTTCCTGGTTTGGGAAATGATCTTACTGCTTTGTTTTTCAGTAACCAAAGAGATAGCGGGAGGCGGTGGTACCTCTGGTATCCTGTACAACTTATTTCCCAAAGTAACAATAATAGTGCGAGGCCGGGACTCATACACAACATGTCGCTTCCACAAGTATGGTTGGCCTAATAATACATCAGAAACATCAATAGGAGCAATGTCACACAATACCTCATCCGTGAAGGGCTTGATGCTATAGGGAAGGCGACAGTGCTGGCTAATGCGGAGATCCCGTCCTTGGTGAAGCCACCCGCTGGTGTATGGATGTGGGTGCGCTATGGTCGGCAAGCCCAGATTCTTCATGACATCTGCGGAAATGAGCTTCTTTTGGCTCCCATCTTTGACAATGAACTGTAGCGAGGAACCCTTTACCCACATCTGGGAGTGGAAGAGACGCTATGCCTCCTCTGGATCTTCTGGTTCCTCCTTCTAGATCTTCATAGTGGCAACAGTGGCGTTGGGCTCTGCATCAATAATCTACTTCCCTTTGTCATTCCCCTTGTCAGGTTCTGATTCAAAGTTGGAGCATGCATCTGATTCAAAAGCCCTCATCTTGGCCACCAGTGACTGCTTGGCCCGACACTCACTTGTGTTGTGAGTGGAGCTCTTATGGAACTCACACCACTTTCCCATGTCCTTCTTTGGCTTTACGGTGTTTTTCTTTGCTTGTGGCTTTGGCAGGTTTTCTTGGGCCACCATGCCTTGGATTTTTCCCTTGGTTTGTGGTTTTGGGGCACCTTTCCCTTGCTTTTGATTCACAGGTCCAAAGTCTCCCTTCTTATGTTTGAATTTCTGCTCAATCTTGGCAGCATACCGGTATGCTGTACCAAGTGAGGAGATGTCGAGGAACTCCATTTCCTCCTGAATGTATATGTGCAGACAACCGTGATACTTTAGCACTAAATGTTTCTCTGAATCTTTGATACCCAAATTTATGCGTAGGGCATGAACAGATTTGTCAGATCATGCACATCTTGATCCCTTTATTGCCTCAACGTGGTCCATTATATGTACTTGTCGTCATAGCTCCCCACGGGATAGTATTGTTCCTTGATGGCATCTCGGAAAGAATTCCAAGTGGGTATGGCTCAGAACTGAGAGGGTTATGTCTCATCCTTTTTCTCATAGTAGGTTTCCCACCAGTCCTTGACATGGGGGGTATCTTTGAGGAGTGCAAAAATAATCTTCTTCCGGTCGGAAAAGTCATGAAACGAGAAATATCATTCTAATAGATTCAACCATCTATCTACGATATATGCATCTATTTAACACTCAAATATGGGAATGTCAAAATTTACTTGTACCTTAAAGAGAGTCACATCTCTAGAGTGGTTGCTAGATGCAGATGCGTTGCCGGTGGGCAGTCGTTGAAAGATCTGGGCAAAGTTATCCATCATCGCGTTCCTTTGTTTTTCGAGGGCCTCCTCGAGCATTATTTTGATAGGATCTCCTACTACCTCATCTTTATTTTCGTCCCCCATGGGCGTCCGTCAGTGTTTGTGAGGCTGATCTTGCAAAGGTTCCACTAGATCGAGTCCTAACTCCTTATACCCCAACCTTGTTGGGGACATGAAAAGAAGGATCAAGAAAAAGTAGACTGCTCTGATACCGCTAATCTAGATTTATGCAGGAACGCAACAAAATACACATATAACCACAAATACAAAGATGCAGCGGAAATAACACTTCATTTCATTAATATCAAAGAACTGAAATTTGCTTATAGACAGAATGGAAATAAACTAGCTAGGGTGCTGGTAGCGAATCTTTGAGAAGAGATGTGGCAGCTACATACCTCTGAACTGTGTTACAATGAGGCTCGAGGGCCTATTTATTATTTTGAAACAATGGATAACTCTAAACATCCAAAAACCTAACCTTAGGAGATGAAGTTCCAAACTATGGGCCCCGTTTGGGTAAATTGGTGTTTCAACTTCCCGGGGACATAACTTCGGCATACGATCTCTGTTTGACGCGTATGGTACATCATTAGAAATATCTATCCAAGGACTACAATTTTTGTTATGAATATCAATTTCAAAATGGAATCATATTCGCCAGAAAAACGATGCCCAAAAAATGTCGTTTAGGGCCTCAAAACGGCGCCGGATGTTCAGGACTCGAAAAACTACTAAAAATAGTAAGTTGTGCCAAAACTGAAAAACTGAAAGATACAATGGTGTGGCCCCAAGTGGAATAGGTGGGTGGCCACCAATATCCACCTGGATCAGACCTGGTCATGCCAATATGACAAGAAATCTGCTACGTATGCAACTGAGTCCCAAAACAAAGTGTCCAATTGGTATATTCTGACACAAAATGGAGCTTAACAGATCCCTCATCCTAAGGCAGAGGTCATACAAAATATCCCCAAAGGGCCATTACGCCGTAATTCTACTTCAGCTAGAGCCGCCCATACATACAGTATAGTAGATGACTTGGCACAGTTTCCTTCTACCATGTCAACGCTGGAAGTTCTCTAGACATGCCCATCCCAATGGAGAGATCTATTATCTGCTCTGGGAATTTTGGATCATTCAGATGATTGCTTGATCATCTCTGATGATGAAAAGTCAGAACATCCTCCTTTACCCTCATCCGTTTCTTTTCAAATAACAGTTTCCATTCGAAACACCACTGTCCAACGATGTATCATAGATAAGGGAACATCCACATGTGTGATGTCCCCCACTATTTGGAAACAACTCAAGTAACTTGATATGTCCCCATCCACCATCACTTTATGTGCTTGGGATATTCATCCTTCACAGCCTCTTGGCATGTATCACAATTGTCCTATCACAGTTGTTGGCAAGACTGTTTGTGTTGACATAGAAGTCATTGATGCCCTTTTGGATTATACTATTATTTTGGGTCGTAGCTACAACTATGTGATGTTAGCTGTTGCATATTCAGTTCACAGTAAGATGTGCTTTCCCCATAATGGAAATATCGTACCATCAATTAGTTGACATATTACAATCTGAAGTCTTAGACATCACCCTAGTCTACCATCTCATCGATGAATGGAAATGAACCTGTCTCGCCTCTCACCAATGTCTCTCCGAGAGTTTATAAAGATTCCACATTTCTTGGTGCATTTCATGGTCCAACACCTACCCCTTCTGAGCCTAGATTGTCCAATGCTTGCATGTTTCAAGCATCATTGGATAGCCACAAGCAGTCTCGTATGACTATCCAACAGTCAACACATTCTCAACATGCTATTATTCACTCAACCCACCCGTCAGGACTAGCTCCTCAAGGACCATCTCCTTCTTCTGGTGTCTCTACTAATATTTTTCAACCAAGAACAGTTCCACAAAGTCTTAACCATCTGAGAGTCATTCCATCTGGGCATTATCCTTCAGGTCAGATACCAATTTTAGCTCCCCCAGCTGGAGTCTTTTATGTCCCTATCATAGCTATGTTGAGTTTACCCAAATTGACCATAGGGTTCCCTGTCTAGTACATTAAGCCCCAAAAAAACACTCCACCTAATCAACTCGAACCATATACTACTTTGACCTCAGTTCAACTAGTCATGATGACCCCTTCCTTTGCTACAGTTCCACAACAACCTCAACAGGAACCTACTCCTGTTGCGACAACATCTGGAGAAGGGGGTAAAGCCAAAAAGAAGGAACCTAATGAAAAGGCTCCCCAAACAACTCCATCTCCACTTAAGCCTCGAAAGTCAATACCTTTGTGTGCTTTTTTAAATGTTTTTGGGCATGCCACCAATAACTGTCTTGAGCTCCCTCATCTCAAACTTGTGGTCGACGATACATTTCCTAACTCTTAACATCCCGGAGGTCCATGCTACCTTACCTGGGTCTGCCAAAAGAAACAAGTTGTTACGCACAAACCTCCCATGCACTTTGTGTGAGAATTATGGCCACTATTCCCATCAATGTCCCCATCTTGAATACTTTCGCAATACCATTCAGACACTTTGTGAAATAGAGGTTGCTCATAGTGGACCATCTACTCCTCTACTTGCGAATTTTGGCCCCACCGTTACACCAAAATCAGAGGACCCTAATCCACCCATTGTGATACCTCCCCCCAATGTCGAGATGATGGAACAGTCATTATTTATTCTCTATCTATCATCATCCATGAGATCCTTGAAGGAAGACCCCTCATGGGCTTCCCATATTGCTTTTGTCGAACCTCCCTCATCGAACACCCTGGTGTCAACATCAGTAGATGTTTCATCTACTAGCTCTTCATCCACCCCTAGTGGCGATGCGTATGTGAACCATATCTCTCATTATGATGCGTTAGGTAGCTCTGCCACATCAAATGGTACCAAATATTCCATTCATATGAATAAATTATGGAAGCAATGACCATCCTTGATTATCCTTGGGACAATATGCACCATGATGCATATTTCCTTCCACAACATCCCCATGAACAATATGTTGTGGAGTCAAAAGACTTCATCCATAGTGAGGTCGATTGGTTCAATAACCCCTTATTTCGAACCCATGCATTCAAACCACATACACCTTGTGGCCATTACATTGACACCCAATGTTTGGGTAAGGAGGCACCCATATTTGAGAGTCCAAGAGAAGAAATTCTCCCCAACCCTCCTAGTGTATCTGGTAGTGTCGAGTCTAGTCCCATTATTCTTCCCCATTTAGAAGAAACTCTAGAGTCCCATGTCACTTCATATCACTCTAGGGATGATCCACTTAGTCATTCCTTCATCTTACATCAACAACCCAATCCCTTAGACATTGTTGTTCACCACCACAATGTTTTCTAGGTGAGCACTAGTTCATTATCTATGAAGCCACTCTTTGTTATAGTGACACCATGTATGTGAACCCAAAAATTTAGTCCATTTGATTCATATATGTAGTGCCAAAGGATATTGGTAATCCACTATTTCCTTTCTCTAACTCTATATTTCCATTCTTCCCACAAGACAACAACCATAACATAAACAAATGGAGAGCCACATTATAAAAATGTGTTTAGAGTCCACTATTCTAAATACATTTGGCATGCCCATAACATGTTACATGGCGGGCACCTATGCCCCTACATCTCCTCACCATCCTCTGGAGGATATTGTGCCATTTTGGATAAATTATTTAATCCCTTATTTGAGTACTTGGAACATTATGTCACTCCAAAAAATCCTCTAGCTAAGGGCATCATTCCAACCTTTAGAATACCGATGACTCCCCTCCATCTCATATGCTTGGGGGCATGATGGAACCCCTGGCCACCTTCTCACATGATTAACATAAGTCTTGGCCTAGACCCAAAAGATCTAGGTATGGTCGATTATCCTTCCATTCCTTAGATAGTTTGTTCTATGATCCATGCGGAAAACATTTTCTCCAATTCCTCTTTGAATTTCTACTTATATTTTGGATTCAGCCTATATGGGCATTGCTTAAGAGGTCGCGCATTTAGTTTCAAGGTAATTTTCATTACCCTGAGATTTCCTACTATCCCCTTCAGCTCATAAATTTTTTTAGTAAATAGGTCATCATATTTAGTCAATAGCAGGATGACCATTCCCACCATATCAACATCCCAGTAATCTCCTATCTTCACTAATTTTGGTTGTTCCTTTGAGCCAATATTAAATTTCGGAATCTTTAGAGGCTTAGTTACATCTAGTGACTCAATAATAGGCCCAATAACTACGCGTTGTCCTTCATATTCAGGGATCTTAACGTTCCTTGGGTCTTCCTCAATATCTTCAACTAAAAAATTTCGAGAATTAACGGTGTCCTTCATCTGCACATCCCATGCTGGAATGACGCGCTCAACCTTCAGTTTTGTGGTGTCAAAGATGACTTCTTGAATATCCTGCAGTGCCTCATCCAGGCATTAGAAATCGCTTTCAAAACTAAAGGTCAAGCTAAAACTTTATGTTAGCACAGTCCATTCATTGGTTCCTCATCGCAGCTCAGTTTCATGGTAACTATCCTTAGGCACCTTCCACAAAGTGTGGATGAATACATGCACCCATTATGGCTTTGGTTCTTCACCCCAAGATTCATTCCATTTAGCCAAATTTTTGCACGGATCACCTTTTCCAGAATGGGTCTCTCCCATTCTGGTTTATGGATATTCAAATTGTAGACACATCATGTGGGTGCATTCTTCCTAGTTAGCCAAGTTTCCCTTGTGCATCTCCCACCAGCGTGTTGGGGTCGAGTGTAGCACTATATGAAGTGCATGGAACCTTTGTGCTTTTGGAACATCTTTTTCAAGTTCTTCTAAAAATATATTAACGTTACTCAGAACAACATAATAAGGAAATTCTCGTACCTCTAAGGATATGCACCGAAGAGCTTTTGTCATCAGATTGCAGCGTAGCACAGATACTTCATGCGGTCGGTTTTTCTAGTTCTCCAACTCCTCATATGAATTTGAAAACAAGGAGATATTTTTCTCCCAGTTGAGTCTTCCATCAGCTATCGGGTTGATCCAATATTCGTCTCACGTAGTCAACTTATAGATATGATCGACATCATCATCTGTGCACACCAACTCTCTACATATTTCACCTTCTGCAGGATCTAGGGGGACCACAACCATGGTCCCATTATTCTCAAATACCATAATTTTGTGCTTAATATTAATTATGCCACCCATATCAATACCCCAATCTAAACCCAACAGTGCAGGATAGGGGTCAGTATCAGCCACAATTTTTATAACTTCAAAGTCTATGAGCACCCTTACCCCTTCGATATCCACTATGAACTGCAAGAGTCTTCCTAATGGGATAATATTTTCCTGATTTTCCATGTGCAACTAGATCATGGAATATTTCAACTTAGGTTCTCCCATTCGTTGCCAAGTCCGCTTTGGTAATAAATTCACATCAGATCTCAGATCCAAAATGACCTGATCCATCTCCTATGCACCATTCTGAGCATTCAAGCGCATCTCCCATCTAGTTATTCTTTTATTATTATAGATCTTGTTAGCAACCTTCTACTCCATCCAGGGTTATTCTTTCTCTACACAGTTGTATATTAATTCTTGGAGGTTCTCGACTGCCTTATTATTGAAAAAAAATGGATACAAGCCTCTAGGAAGGGATTTATCTCTTCATCTACCCCAACCACGTCCATAGGTTTTCTCTATGTTGAGGCCCCCGCTTCTGCGAAAACCTTTTTCGCTTCTACAAGGTATATTTTTCTCACTGTAAGTTGAATCCTTTCTTATTTTCAGGTGCTTTTTAGATCTAGATATCAGTCTCAGGCTTTGTCTCTTTGTCTTCACCAGTGGTTGCGACACTCTTAGTGATGAAATTCACACTTGGTTCTTCTTCGTGCAACTCAACTCTTACCATCTAAATATTTTGAGTGGGAGTATATGTTTTCGTTTCCTGCATTTTTGCAATCAAAACAGGGCAATCTTCAATAACATGATCAAATTGTCTACAGTAACTGCAAGACTGTCATGGTGGGTTTGGATAGTCGCACACATAATGACCCGCATCTCCACATTTATAGTAGATGATTTTCCCCCTTCCTCGACCAGCTCCTTCGCCTCCTGTTTCTCATCCTCTATTATGGAATCCACCACACCTAGAAGGGGAGGTTGGTGAGTTTGGTTTAGCATGGATCCTATATAGGTCAGCTCGTTTAATCATCAAATCGAAGCTGCGAAAGTGTTGATCATCATGTCCCACCAATCAGAAAAATTTGTAGAAAGGTTGCTTTAGCTCAGGGATATATTTACCAATCCTTGGGCATAAGTCTGTTGTATGTATACCCATTGCTTGACAAATCATGCGCCATAGTGTAGGAGTTCCACTCGGCCCAACCGCGATCTTCAGTAGGCTTGGTCCTTCTGCTGGTGGATAATCATTGAATACAGGGCATTGATACTTTTGATGCCTGAAAACGTTGTAGTGTATACACAATACATCTGTGCATGCCTCCTTTCCCTTATCCTTGCGTAGAATCTGTATTTCTAAGTGCATCATCTCCAACTGGATTTGGATCTGGTGGGTCCCGATATGCGTAGCTGGTACTGGCGAAGCTTCTAGCTTCATTGCAATCTCTACGGCTTTCGCCTACGTCGTAATATTCTGCTAACTTAGGGGTTGGCATAGATGTGTTAGCAACATGGAAATAAACCACTCTTTATGTTGTATGCCATCAACAATAAATCCTCCATCACTGATAGTGCACTTCAACCTCTGATCCGTGTCCCATACAGATTCGTTCAATTCTTGGTGAATCTCCTTCAACCCAGTTACACATTGCACATGTTATCGTTGTGTAATTTTAAGATTGGCAAGAATAATCATAAAATGAAAACATCCAAACCACTTTGGAGCCTAGGATCTAGCCCTCCTAGACTCAGAGAGGGATCTCTCTTTAAGATTTATCTTTGTTTTTATGAGTTCTGATATTAGGCTAGTTATACTGATTGTGAAGGTTGCTTTTAATTGATAGTTTGGTTGGATTATGAGATCTACTTAAACTATTTCCATTGGGCTATGGAGTCATAACAGGCTGGGTTGCTGCATCAAAATTTCTAGAGCATTTGCAAGGAAATATAACTATACTTACTGGATCTTTAAAACATAATGAATTATGGAACGAAATAAAGAGTGAATTCAGTAGTGGTAAAAAAGAAATTAAGTATTTTTTAACATGACTTCCGAAGAGAAACACTTATATTGTAAACACAGGCAGAATTAAGGTGCTTTATACAACAAATCTCATTCTTCAGATTTTTGTTTTACAATCAGAATCAAATGATACATTAAAAGAAATAACAATGGAAAACATTAAACGCAGTAAAGAAAAGACATCACCAGGTAAATATAGCTCAAGAATATTGCAAAATGGTATTTTATTATTGATGCTCTAGCTCCAAAATTACAATGCTCCAATAGAAAAGTTTACAATCTAGGGTCCAACCCCTGATACTGAGAAAAATACAGTAGTTAACTAACCCTACAGTGATTTCTGTATCTACATGGGAAATATATTTATTAATTACAATAATTATTTAAAATTGACAAATGTGACCACAAAGTGGACACGATAGAATAACTGTGACATGTGGCCATAATATATAGAAGGTCATTACTGTGTTCTTTAATCTGTTGCTGTGCTAGTAAATTCAGGTAATCTGATGCTGATATGTTGAGCTGATACATTGATTTGTAGAATTTATTGATTTGCTAAGTTGGATGTTCTGTTGATGCGTTGTGCTGTCACCCTTCTTGGTAATCACACAATTTCTCCCACTACTATGCATGTGGGATCTTGATCCTGATTAAATTCCTGTAAATCTCATTTGTCTCTGTGAACTTCATGAAAGTTGGAATTAACACAAAAATGTGTTTGATTTCATGTTGTATGAATAAATCATTATCCATAGCTTTGAGAAATGATCTACATGTCATTGAACCTTTAATCCCTGCAAATTTTGTTGTGTATTTGGAAATCTCTTTCAAATTATTGACATAATCTTGCATGGGCATGAGTTTATCATTTAACACAAAAAGGGATGGAAATCCTATTTTGGTTAGTGGTTCGATTTTGTTGAAGAATCTGTTGACACCAATTTGTAAGTTATTACACTTTTCTTCTAACTGTGTGACGAAATTCATTTTTTTTAAGCACCTTCTTGACTTCTATAATGGTTCTTGTTCTGTCCTCCACTCCTAGTACTTCCAATTCAAACATGTTCTTGGAATTCAAGAATCTGATTATGTTGTTTGATGTCTCAGGCATGTCTGCTAGTTCTTTGTTTGCTTTTTCTATGGCATCATTCATTAGTCCAATCAAATGATTCTGTTAAAAAATGATTTGAATAGAAGGCCATATTTCATTCATGGAATCAACAACGCTTGTCTAAATGATTTATTTTTCCTGGCCAGTGGTTTGCCCAATAGAAGCTTCAATCTCTTATTTTATTATTTTTTCAATCTGTTTTTGAGCTCTTTGTATCTCAATTTCATGAGAATTATCTGACATTTTCTTCAAATCCTTCAGAGTGTTGATTTCTGCTTCCAGCTATTTGTTTTTTGTTGTCTATATAATCATGTTCTCCATGGATTTGGCTAGTTGTTTTGCACCACCTGATGTGTCTGTATTTGTTGATGTAGCTGTAGGGATGACTACAATAGGAACAACATCCAAAGGAATAATGGCCAATTTTGCTTCTTTTTCCTTTTCTTTCACCAATTTTCCATCTCTATCTCCATTTTCTTTAGCTGTGCATATTGCTACATTATTAACTTCATAATTTCAGCTTTTTGTGCTTCATTCTCCTCAATGTATTTTGTTAAAGGGTCTTCAGTTGCTGAAATTTTGAGTTGTTTTCTGAGGGCTGCTATATCAACATTCTTCTTCTTCAGAATCTCTTCCATTGCCTCTACATTTGTTGGGTCATACCCAATCTTTACCACTAAGTCTTCCAAGGATTTGATTCTAGTATCTTTGGCCAAAGAAGAAATCTTCTCCATTTTAATCTGGGATTGAAAATTGGCCAAAGATACTTGTAGTTTAGATAAGCTCATGGTAGTGCTTGTCAATGTGGAGGAAATCATCTCTCTAGTATGCTTATGCATCTCCATCTAGTCTATTGGATAGAAGCGTGCTTGAAGTTTGCAGGTGTTTTAGGTTGAGAGGTGTATGCTTTTAGGAAATCCATCCTCATTTTTCCTTTCTCTGAGTCAAATAATGATAAAATTCTGCTTTGTGAACCACTAGTTTGCTTCCGAAACTGGTTGTAGGTGCTGGTTTTCAAGATCTCATTCTTCCTTTTAATTTCCCTGAAATTTTCTTAGATGTTTTCCTCCTTTACCCCTGTAGTAGTAGTAGATGTAGGTGTTTGTAGATTCTTCTATTGAAATGGGATTGTGGCCGAAGATGTAGAGGATATGGTTTTTCCACTTGCTGGAGAAGAACTGGAGAATACCTAATTGTGATGGCTGTTTGATGCTCTTTTTCTTTATTATGATCTATATCCATGTGGATTATAACTCTCTTTATGTACTTCATATTGAATTATCTGCTAGATGTATCAGTTTCCATAGCAGATTGATCATCTCTGGGCCTCTTTCCTATTGTCTCTTTATTTATTTTTTTCCTCTGTATTCCTTGTCTTCTGCAGTCTTCTTTTCTTGTGGTGTAGGGGTCTATATGATTGAGGAGGAAATCACTTGCTGTTCATCCTCCTGTAATGTATTTTCTACCCACTATGTGTGGTTCATAAACTGCTCGATCTCAGGCCTATGGGTGTGAATATAACGGGTTGATTTGTTCTCAACCCTTTTCTTTGAGATAATGCCCAGTGGGTCATAAGACCAGGTGAAGCTGTGATTGAACTTCATTTCCTTCAGCATTCCTCCTCTCTTGCTGCTCTACTATTGCAAATAAAAGGACCAATTTGGGACTTGATCCTAAATTGAGACTTCTTTTTGGTAGAAAAAAAGTGTACTTCATCTGCATTGATCATCTGCCTTATGTACTCCATGGAACATATCCTCATGGGGAGGAAATTTGGCAGCTTGTAAGGGGCCAACTCACACCCATAAATCTTGATCTCTATGTAGTTCTTGTACACGTACTAGTATCGATTTCTCACATGATCTGATAACTGCATGACCTTCTTAATCTCCTCATTAATCCTTGTTTCTGTTGTACTGCTGAGTATGTTGATTTTTGGATGCACAAATGTATCAACAAATCTCTTGTAAGTATAATCCTTCTTCTCCTTCATTATCATGGTTGTCCAAAATATTATTGATTGGGGTTGGGAGTCATCATTAATTTTCTTCATTGTGAACTTTAATTTGCTGGCCTGAAAATAGACAAACATATAAACCAAAACTGAAATGTACTTAAACACTTCCTATGTGTGAAACTTTACAAATTGATCATGGGTGACATCAACTAAGAATTTACTAAAGTTAAACATAATTCAGGGCTTGGAATTGAATGAAAGAATGGACAAGAAACCTATCATGGCCTCATCTATCCACTAGTATGAATGATACCCTAACAAATATGAAAGGACAGTAACAATGTGTTGGGTTCTATTAGGGAAAGTGGATGAGGGATATGGATGATTCTTTTTGGGTAGTGGGGTGTCAGTAGCCATGAAAAGCTCAAATGTTTTGGCTCTTCTAGAAAAGTCCAGCTTTTGTTATAGTTCTCTAAGAGCTTCATAGAAAAATGGAATGGTTTCTTCAACAGTAGGGGCTTGAATCATTTGCAGGATCAACTGGGCACTGACAGTAAAAATGACTTCTCCTGTGGGGGCTATTACAACTCTCTAGTTAATATCATAACAAGCATGAAATTTCCTCACAAATTTAGGCCAGATTTGGGTCTTTGGGAATCTGAAATATGGTAACTTAGTCTCCCACAACTCTATATCATTAACCTCATCGATCATTTTGTCTTCTAGCCAGTAGTAGACATCAAATAATTCAAATTCCGACTCTGTCTCATGTATTTTGTAGTCTTTTTCTGCTAGAGCCACATGATCCAGGTCTACCTAAGGGTAAACCATTGGATTGAATGGCTGTTGTTCCTTATTTGGAGGCATTATTGTTTACTAAACATAATCTGGTTGCAAATGTATAGAAAGGGTTTTACAGAAGAAGGGAATAAAAAAGGGGAGCTTATGTAGATGAGAACGAGAAATAGGGAGAATAAAGGGGATTGCAGAAGAAATCTGTTTGACCTGTTAAAGAATTAAAATCTTCTCTACACCTTCTTTTACTCTG